>VNJO01000958.1:0-12445 GCA_008042535.1 Drosophila tani | reverse complement strand
AAAAAAAAAATTAAAAAAAATATTGTTGTTCGAAAACACTTGTGCTCGTTCGAAGGAGCAATGCAGACTGAATGCACACTGAGCTGCGCTGCTTTATATAAGGAATTTCGGTTTGAATGAAAAGTCATGGATTGCTTGATTGGGTAAATTTGTAATTTTTTGACTTGCAGAAATCCTATCCATAATCTTTAAGTCAAAGGCAGTAAGGCATGGATTTTAGATACATAGATTTATGGTAACACTTTTTTAAAAATAAGTATGGATTTAAGTCACATAGTTTATGGTAACACATTTTTTAGAATTCTTGCCACTTTTAAGTAATAAAAATTTCTATTCAAATAAATAAATCGAAAATAAATACTTTACAGGCAAGAAAATATGTTTTCTTTCTGGAAAATTTATTTAATTTAATCCAAATATGTAGAAAATTTTATAAGATAAAGGAAATGTGAAAAACATCATAAGAAATAAACACAAGAGAATTACTTGAGTAAAATAAATATATATAAATACTGTGAAAAGTATTAAAACTAAAATAAATATGTAGGAATAAAGTGAATAGGGTTAAAATTAAAATAAATATGCTTTAAAAGTTTATATTAAATATTTAATTAAATTTGTACTAACTAGCAAAAATTACACACAGCGCTGCCCCTATATTGCCTGAGTTTGAAGAGTCTGAACTTTCGTTATATTGCAACATTATTAGAATACCCCCAACGGAGGCGTGAATTAACCTTAATTCACAAAAGAGAAATGTCGCAAAAAAATAGAAATAGCTGTGGCAGAAGTCCTCCTCAGCTGTCCCGGTCTGAGCGCATTAATCCATTTACGGAGTAATAACGAAAGTGGACAATGACAATAACCCACAAAGGACTCCCCCCAAAGGGGCGTGGCCAGGCTGCAGTGCAGTTAAATTAACCCCTCTCGTGCCCCCTTGCTGAATGCCATAAATAAAGTGGCAGCAATGCAGACAGAACGAACCTCTTTTTTAAGAACTCCTCTAGCTTATCGTCACTCCTGTTTATAGAATATTTATTGGCCGGGCAAATAGTGCCAAGTGGCTATCACAAATGTGCTGAAAATATTTATGAATATGTGGCTGAATGGCTGAAGGGGGGTTTTCAAAACAAGCGACCTTTCACTGACAGCAGCAGCAACAAGCAACCGGAATAAAAGTGGCAAAGGTCAGCAGGACGAAAATAAATATAAATAAATACAAAGCAAGGGGGGGAGGCTATCTGTCATAACTAATAAATTGAAAAGTTGACCGCAGGATGAATAAATTGTTAAAAAGGAATTTAATTAAAGCAACTCGGATGGGGCTTCAAGGATCAAGTAATTAAGGGAACAAGTTTACGTTGCAACATATATTAAATGGCTTTTGAAGGAAATCAAAATGTCTATGATGGTAAGGTTTTATTTTTTAACTTCTCCACTTTAAGAGATCTTCATTTAGAGAAGCCATTCGGACATGGAAAATAAATGGTTTTGAGTTAAAAAAGATATTTGCCGTTTTTAGGAAGTCACTGCAGTGCATTTTCTTTGCCATTTGGGGGTTTCCTTTTATTTTTTTTTATTTTTTCTCCTTCTTCCCATATGTAATTGCGTGCATGTGTGTGTCTGCTGCAGGACATTACACACACACACTCGCACATTAAATTTATGGGCTAAAAAAAAAACGGCAAACAGACGAGCGCGAAATGAAAAGAAAATGAAAATAAAATAAAATAAAACTCTTTACAACAAAAGGCACTAAACATTATGCCCACTTTGCGGGCCACGCCCCCAGTGGCCCATAACGACCGAAAAGGGGCGGTAAAAAGGATCTGCGGCTGCCATCAACATGGAGGAGAAAAAAAACCCAGAAAACGACCCCGAACTGTGGCCAAAAGTAAGCGATAAAACCCAAAAGCCAAAAGTAATACAACACCAAATAAAGGAAATTAGTAAAAAAAAAAAAACAAAAGAAAAAATATATATTGCAGGAAAAATCGTTATTTAAAAACAAAAGTCTATAAAAAACCATGCAGTAAGCCATGGAAACCATTATAAAATGTGCCTGTAATGACTAGAAATATATTAAAAATATCAAAAACAAACTAGACTCTTTTTTAAAGCCTCCCATTTATTTCCTTCATAATTTCCCCCGAACCATTTAGCCCCAATTTGCCAGACACAGACTGGCCATAATTATAATTACAAATCAACTTGGATTTGTCTGGGCATAATTTAAGCTCAATTTAAACTCAACTCTCGCATAATTGCCGTCGTCTATAATCTTGGGCTTTGGTCAGAGAGCCGCATATTCAGATTCAATTTTAAGCTGATCTCTGCCCCAGTTTCCAGCCAATCGACTTTCAACCTCGTTCCTCTTCTAATATTTTTTCTTGCTCGAAGATTTCAATTAGCAGATAAATCGCAAATAAACAAATATTCGCGGGAATGGAACAATTAGCACTTGGCGCGGTGCGGCGACCTTGATTTGGCGCTGATTTCGTTCTGGGCTCCTAATTGCTTGGCCAGCACTGTGAGGCACTAAGACAAAAATTCTTTACAAAATATTCAGAAAGTTCATTAGCATGAAAATATATTTTAAAAATTAGTTTAATAAATTTCCCAAGTAATACATTTTATAGAAATTATTTAGGTATACAAAAAATTCTTCAAGTGCCTTTATCAGGCGTTTTCCTCGGTATAATGTTGATTTTTCGATGCTGTTGCTTCTACTACATTTGCTGCAGTTTCTTGGTAATTAGATCGGGGTGTTGGGGGTGTGTTAGATGTTGCTGCAACTGCGTTTAACGAACCTTGTGGCAAAAGTTCTACCCCCAATTCGCACTCCCCAGCAGCCCCTACGGCCAGTCATAACCGTAATCGCAATCATGAGCACAATTTCATTTCATTTCCAGAATTTTTCCTCAGCCCGTGGAAAGTGTGGAAAGTGCGGCGAGGCGAGAGGCAAGGAGGTGAGAGTTTTGCGCTTTTCGAGTGCGTTTAATGAGGCTAATAAAGTGGAGGCCAACACCGCCAATGGCCCCCAATGCCCCGGCTCCTAATGAGCTTATTGCATAATAATTGATTTTTATTGGTTTGGATACTAAACGAGGGGATATTAAGGACATACTTGAAATTAAAATATTTACCAGCAAAAAGCAGTGGTTTGAGATTTTATTTAAAGTATTTTAAGGGAGATCATTCATTATTAATAATAAATATAATATTATTGTAAATGAAACCCACGAACTTATAGTTCCCACGATCTTATAGTTCTAAGCGCGGAAAATGGAGCTTAAAGCCACAGAAATTGCATTGTTTTTAAATATAATAAATATAAAGCTGAAACTAAGGCAATAATAATTAAAAATAAATATTAAAAAACATAATCCAAGTGATAAAAACTACTACTTCGGTATAATTAAGATAACTGCCTGAATAGCCTCTCCTCTATGTTATTTTTGAAACCCAATCAACTGTGTCGATTTTGAGCCCCAAATTAGGCCCACAAGCGATTTGGGAAATCTTTCCTCCTCTTTTTTAATGTTATATAATTTTCCATCCTAAATCACCTATATCGCACAATTTTCCCCTGGAAAATTGCTCGGGGCCAAAAGGCAGTTAACCAATTTTGGGGGCATTAAATCTCGTCATTCAATCGCCTAATCTGTGGCCAAGAGGGGACGGGGGCTGGTATTTCAAGCTGTGAGGGGGGGATGGGGGCATCGATTGAATTGCCATTTGCATGCGTGTGCGTGCAGGCGTGCAGGCGTGTGTGTGTGTGTGTGACATTATCGCAAAATGGCCGCCAATAATCATAATTCATGGACATTGTTTGCGAGAATTTCACAGCCCAGCAGCCTGAACAGCTGGCTGTCTGCTCATCCTTTGGCCCCAACGCCCCTGCTGCCACGCCCCCGATTTACCCAGCATTATCTTGCCCATTATCATCGGTCCCTATCATCCCTATCATCATCATCATCATCGACATCGGCTGTGAGAATGGCGTGTAAAACCAATTTTTCATTTGTGTGCCCGTCGAGCCATAAAACTTTTTACGTATTATTATTATTATGATTATTATTTTTTGGGCCCGCTCTTCTGCCTTTATTATTTTTTGTTTCTTTCCATTTTTATGCCCAGTTATAAATAAAAATATGTTTTATTCTATATTCATGTCCTAGTCCTTGGGCATTAAAGGCTCTCTTAATAGGAGAGCATTTTTTGGGGTTTAAATTGAAACAAAACATGCGGCGGCTACTGCTGCGAGAAAGAGAAAAGTTTGCTTTACTTTTTTGTTAAATGGGATTTGTTTATGGGAAAAACTACATTATTTAACAAACATAAACTTTGCCTAACAAAAAATAGGAAAAGGCACATCAAATACCCAGAAATGTTGCGAAGTAATATATATTTAGGTTTTAATTTAATATTGTGCAGTTCTATATTTAACACCGGTTTAAAAATACAAAATTAAAACCCTCAAGCGTTTAAATCTAACCAACTTCCTCTGGATTTCGGAACATTTCTTAATAAATAAATTTCCTGGAATCCTGTCCTTTAAAAATAGAATTTCAACTGCTTCCGTTGGGCGTATTCTTTTTTTTTTGCTCCCTGGTCCTTTCCTGGCTCCTTTTCCTTCTCATTTTGTCCTCACCACCACCACCACCACCAGTACGTTTCACGTTCCGGCTGATGGGTCGTATGCGTAATGTCTTTTATGCTGTCAAAGTCAAAGTTAATTTATGAGACGCCTTCGAGTAAATGGGAAGCAAGCAAGGAAAGGGGGGTTAAATTCAATAACCTTATGAAGTTAACGCGCATTAAATGCGACCAGCCAAAGGCATTATAAGAGGGTCCACGGACACGGCTGGGAGGGAAGGGAAGGGAATCCTTGGAATCCTTGCGCCTGTCTGAGATGACTCATACGTCCCGTAAGCCAATAATACGAAGAAAACAGCCACTGCGGCGCGGCAACCTGTTGCCTCTGACATTTTTATTTCATTAAATTGATTCATGTCTGATGGCAAATATGTGTATCCGTAAGACGTTTTAGTTATTTTTCACTTTTTATAACTCGAAAATAACATTAAAGGCAGACATTCTCTTCAGAACATGATTTTACTCTAAATAATTTTCACACTTTTTGCGTTTCAAAGCTTTAAAATGTTTTTATTGTATTTTTTCCTAATTAAAAAAAATGTTTTACTGTAATTAAACATTATTCTACATTCCTTCCTACATTTTACAAAATTATATTTATTTTAAAACCAGAAAAGTACACTTTTCCCTTTAACAAAATCAAGGTTAAATGCCCTGTGTTAAAGTTGTAAAGTTTTTGCTGTTTTTATTTATGTGTGGGATTATTTTGATATGTGCCTTAAATCCCTGTTTTATATACTGCTGTAATTCTCTGGGGGAATTCGAATCGTTTAACTTTATTTCCATTTCTTCTCGTGTTTACCATTGTGTGGACACATTTTATTTTTTTCTGTTTGGCTTTCGTTTATTTGCATTTGGATTGTATGTGGACAATTTTATCAAAGTTTGCGCTTCGCTGAGCTTCAACTTTGTCCTTCTGCCTTCCCTTCCAACAGAGTATCCCGTGTATTTGTCACCTCGCGCCACTTGGCCACCTTCATATTTAATTGTTAATATATCTTGTTTATTGTTGGCCAACATTGATAGGAAAGAAAAAGAAAGGAAATGGAAGGGATTTGATGGGATTTTTATCCAACTATTTATTCTAATTAATGCTTATTTTATTATGTGGCGAAATGAATATTAATCGGAATAAATTTATAATGTGTTGCTTTATTTATTTCCGGCTTTTTAAATGATTATTGTTTGTTTTTTTCCAATTTTTTATGCACTTTAGATAATTGAAATATATGGTTTCCCAATTGTTGTTGATTTAGAAATTATTTAATACATTGCAAAAGCTTTTATTAAGTTTATTAATTGAAAATTAGGTTAAGACTTTTACTTGGGTTTCCTAGTAACTTTCTTAAATTTACTTAATGAAAAACTAATAAAATTAGTCATAAATTCATTATTTTTATTTAGAATTCTTTGGGCAAGAAAACAGCTTTCCTGACTCCTCTATTCTAATTTAAAAATCCCCCGTCATCGGTGAACCTTTCACCTCAGAGACTTCTCTCTCTCTCTCGACAACCATTTCATCAACATTTTTGGTCTAATTGAAATAACCTCCTTCTTCGCCCTGGCAGTTTATGCAAATCCCGGCTCGGCGAGCTATGAATTTGATTTATGGTCGGTCCTGGCTTCCTGTTTCACTTCCAGCAAATTTGCATAGCAAATAGTTCTTGGCAACATTAATGAATAAATATGCGATGTAATTGCATTTTGCTGCCGTTACTGCACTGGAAATGCATTCGATTACGCAAAGGAGGAGCCTGGGTTCTGGGTTCTCGGGTATTCGGAATTCAAAGCCAGGACCTCTGGCATAACTAATTGAATTGAGTTTGAGTTTGAGCCTTTGACCCACACACACACACACACGACAGCCTCTGAAGGGTTGGATCATCATCTCTTCATCATCATTTTTGGGGGGTGCAAAACCATGGACATTTTGGCAGGCCCAAAACCCCCGAATCCGAAATCCGAAATCCCAGTGCCATTTGCCAGCTTTTGGCCAAGAGATAATGCCGCAAGATTGACGTAATTCAGCCGGGTGAACCATAGAGTCCCGGAGTCCCACCGCAAAACACAAAAGCCCTCACCTTCGACTCGCCAAATTTGATTGAGTTCGCATTTCAGGCCGACAATTTCACAAGAGCAAATATTGTGATAGGACACACATGTCAGGCGGCGGCCGGCCATCACATTCCTATGCTCCGACATAACCATAATATCAACAAGCATAAAGTGTATTAATAACACAGCCAGGGGTTGACCGCAATAACCATGGCCAACTCTGGCCAAGAATTTGCCAGAGGAGGAAAAATACACCCTGAAATAGGGTACTAACTAGGTGAAAACTATGGGCAGATCGTTGCTCTTTTTAATTATTTTTAAAGGGTTTGAGGTAGAAAGAACTAGCTGTAATTTCCATTAAAGACTCTTAGATCAAATTTATTAATTTAAAAAAATGTTTTAAATGGGAAATAAGATGGAAATACATTTTTCTCATATTCTTTTCATAAGTGTATTAATTTTAAAAATATTTAAACTAGGAATAAGGTGGGATTATCATTCTTTTTATATTCACCTATTAAATTTAAATATTTATTTTATTTTTTTTCCATCAAAGGAACACTTAAATATCGTTTCCTTCTATTAAGTTTAATTTTTAAGACTTTCTTCAAACAAAATTTAAAATTTATTAATTTAAAAAAATGTTTTAAATGGGAAATAAGATGGAAATAAATTTTTCTCATATTCTATTAATAACTTTATTAATTTTACAACAATTTTAATTACATTCTACATTCTCCTATTTAAATTAACTTTTCTTTTATTTTTTTTTAACATCAAAAGAACAATAAAAATATCTTTTCTTTCTATTAAGTTTAATTTTATAAACTGTCCCCAATAAATATAAGCATTAAGTATTTTTTGAGGCTACTTAACAATTTTTTTAACCCTTAAGCAAGGGTAACAACAAGTCCTTACTTTGCCCCATTCCCCTGCTTTTGTTGGCGCCCTGTCAATCAAGCGATTGAGCTGTGAAACCTCAACTTTGGTTTCCCCATATACACATATATCTCCACATCGTTATAATCCCTCTCCGCCACCCCAACTCCCCCCCTCCCCTTCCATTATCATTGTGTCATCATCCCCATCATCTTTATCTTTATCGGGCAACTTGTCTTGTAAGCACTTTTTTAGGGGGAGGAAGGAAAAAACGTAACGATTCCATCTCGAGTCAGCACAAAAAATTCATTCTAACCTTTTCGGCTCTCCGAATTCTTTTCAGTGGGCGCCTAAAATTATGCAACATAAACTAAAAATTAAACAGTTTCGCCTGCGAGCAGTGGGTGTGGGTGTGGGTGTGGGGTAAAGATACAACCACAACCACAAAGCCAGACGTAAACACTTTTTGCAAGAAATAGCAATGTCATCTGGCCGCTCTTGAGGGCCATCCCTCTCGCTCGGTTGACCTTTTGTTGTTGATGATTATCGGAAAGTTTCCTGAAGGCAGCAACAGCAGCTGTGGCATTATAAATAACCAGGAATATACAGAGAGGTAGATATAGAAGCCACTTAAATATTTCAGGCACTCGAACTAACATTATTATTTTAGAAACTTTGATGAAAGTTGTAAGGAAAATAAGAGCAAGAAATAGGAAGAGAGAGAAATTAAAGACTAAAAATAGTTATTTTAACTTTTGAATATATTAAACTAGCATAGGAATATTAAACTAAACTAAACTAGATAAAATACTTCATTTAATTCAAGTTAAGTCCGTTATGAAGAAAGCTTAAGCTTTTTCTATCGTTATCTTTTTTTATATGTTTTGTCGGCCACTTATACCCAACCTCGCTCCTTAAATGTATCCTAAATATACCAAAGAATAGTTGTGCACGAAAGTTATGAAGTTGACTTCACTTGAGACATCATATTTTTTACACGTTCATCCATCCAACTCGCTATGCCCTCTCTTATTTTTCTCTTTTTTCGGCCAAACTCTTCCAAGCTCATCACATATTTATGATTCATTTCATTTCGCTTCGTACGTTTCGTGTTTTTTTATGGCAATGAGTTTGTGCATTTCTCTTCTTTATTTTTTTGTTGTATTTTTTTGTGTGTGTTGTGCTCTTTTGGCAGTCACAGCTGCCGATTGCCTTTGCTTTTCTGCGCGGCGCCGCTTTATCCTGTCACAGGATGGATGCCCAAAAGCCCAAAACCTCATCCTATTCCCAAGCCCACTTGAAGACCATTTCCTATGCCATTCAACGGCCGAAACTCAGCTGAGGTCCTCCAAGATTTTTGAGAACTTCACTTGGGGGAAGTTTAGAGAAGCGGAAATGGTGAAAAGCGGGAAATAGTCCTGGTAGAAGAGGGGATATGCAACCTTAGGCTGTGTGTGATATTTATGGAGGCTTGGGACATGGAAGAAATCTGTTTAAAATGGTTACCAATTCGGGACATATTTTTAAATCAAAAAAGTCTGCTTTTAATTGGAAAAGTTTGTGGAATGTCACCCAAGACGTGACTGAAAGAGGCCTGGAAGTGCAATTTTGCCGAGTTTTAGGCGTGCTGTGATGGTTCGTGTTTAGCTCACACAAATATATTGAAATATTAAATATTTCTTAAGATCTGATCAATTTTCATTGACTTCTAACCTCTTCTGTCCACTTCCCTATTTTGTTTTCGAGTTCTCCTCCCCATAGACTCTTGCTTCTTATCGATGGCAATTTCCTACGTTCTACGTTTTTTTTTCTTGTCTTGTGGAAAGGGCACTGAGAGAGCCAATAAATAAAGGACGAGCAGCCTGCTTCCTTCCGGCAGAACAAAAAAAAAAGAAAGCAGGCCAAAAATAGGGAATGTAGGTAAGTTACGGAGTCGGTTGCCTCGGGACCAAGAGGAGGCAATTAGAAAAAGTCGTAAAACAAACGATGGCCAAAATGGCTGCGCCACTTCCACTTCCTCTTCTTCTTCTTAGTACTTTCCCACTTCCGGCTGAGCTTCTTCTTCTCTCCTCACTGCCCCAAAGCAATTGCAATGAACAAATCCCCATGATCTATGGGAGAATGTTTGAAGAGATTGTTGCAGGAATGTTTAATCGTTTATCGCTGTAAATTGGTTGCCCCCTTCTCGAATTTTCCACAACTCCAACCCATCTTGGTAAGCCATAAAAAAATAAACATGTTCTCATATAAAAAACACTGAGAGGAATAACTAGAACATAGTAAATACCATCTGCAAGGGTGAAACATGCCAGAAATAAGGTAACACTTAAAACCTATCGATAATAAATGAAGCAAATCGATACAGTTATCGAAAGAGTGCGGTCACTAGCTTGTAGATGCCGATAAATTAAATTAAATTAAAGATTTTCATAAACAAAGTTAATTAAATATATCTAAGTAAATAAAGCCAGAATTATCAAACAAATATCCCATAAAATATAGATTTCTATGTTTATCAAGTCACCATGATCCAAAGGGTAACATTCCTTAATTTCCTATATTTGCAGCATGTTTTTCCCACAGTGCACGAATACCTGTGGCAAAATAAATAGCAAAGTGTGCTAAATAATTGAATAAGGACAATTGATTGATAGCCAAAAGCTTTTTATACCGGCGCATAGTTAACGAAGCGTAACAGGTTAGAGTGGGCCAAGGCGATATGTGGGGAAGGGAACCCAGAAGGATAACGAAGGTGAAGGAGCAGGACCAGGAGCATGAGCATGAGCACGAGCAGGAAAAGGTGAGGGGTCACCAAAGTGCAGACAACAGAATTGACTCCTTCAAGTGAGGACCTTTTGAACATGTCCTCGAGCAATGCAATGCAAGACAAAATCAGCTTAGCGCAAGGTAGGGATGAAAGGCGGAAATAGGAAGCCAGGAAAATTAAAGGAAAGCGGAAAAGTGGGAGAACGCGGGGATTAGGGGGAAACGAAAGCCCTTTTATTTTCCCGCAAAACCAAACATCAACAAAGCAAGTCAACTGCGGGTTCTTCTTCCTCAAACAGCTCCCGCAGGCGGAAAAGCCATCGAATGCAGCCGGAAAATGGTACACACACACACTGGAGGTAACAGAAAAATCAAGTTCAAGGAAGACAAAGTTTGGTCTGCCAATTTTCGGTAAATTCTTTCCCAGCAAAAGACAACTAAATATTTGAACGTAAATATCGAATAGCATTTACTGTAAAGTAAGAACCCGTAAAAGCAATCAACTTAATGCCATGGCGTTGTGTGCTTCACATTTTATTTTAAGGGCAAGACATTATTTAAGACACTATTTAATCATTTTAAAACAAGGTATTTTCCGGACTGATTTTAAGTTTAAGTTAAGTTCTTTCAACTCACATCACTATTTTATGGGGCAAATAATCGAATAATACACTGCGGTTCACTTGAATAGCACACTTTTATATGCAATTTCAAATCTTGAAATCTTTTAACCAAAAAGAAAACTCGCTGATGTTTAAATTTCTATTTATAGTGTAATCAATTTTAAATATAAGAAAAGTAACAAAACTTAAATTAAATTAACAATTAATAAATGTTAGCCAAAAAACTTAAAAACTTGAAAAATTCCACAACAATTTTGTTTCACATGAATAGCACATTTTTTTTTAAAGTATATTTAACGAACTTAAATATTAGGAAATGTGTTTTTCTTCAATACTGAGTATTAATATATACATGTATGTTAATTTAATAATGGGTTGAGCCCCCCTTATTCAATATAATCTCGTAGATCCTGTTGGGCAGCGAATCATATAGACTTTTAATGTAGTCTAGGGATATTATAGCCCAGGCCCTTTGAATGGCGTCAATTAGTTCTTCTTTTGTTGAAAATTGTTTGCCAGACTCATAAACCTTTCTGGCCAGCCATCCCCAAACATTTTCAATTATATTCAGATCCGGCGAGTATGGTGACCAGTTCAGAGTTTCAACATTTTTATCTTTTAAAAAAGATTTTACAACACGTCCAGTATGTATTGGGGCATTGTCGTGCTGGAATGTCCAAGGCAAATGATTGAAAAAATTTTCCAATGGTGGAAAAGCTTTTTCAAGGACGTTTAGATACGCTTTTGCATTCATGTTTGAGGATAAGAACTGGAGTTCACAAGTCCCATAGTAAGATATGGCTCCACAAACCATAACTCCGCCTAATCGACCATGTAAACGCTCCAATTGATGCGTCTCTTTCCTCAGATCATGAAAATAATAATTGTAGCTATCTGGCCCCTCCAAATTGAACATTTTTCATCAGAAAAAACTACGCGCTTCCACTCGTTACACCATGACATATTGACGCTGCAAAGGTCAACCGTGCTTCCTTTAGTTTGGGGTTAAGCGGTGGTTCTTTTTTTAAGTTTCAAACGTTTAAGATGTTAGCTTTCGAAATAACTCGCCAAACAGTAGTTTTGCTCGCGTCAACACCTGCTTTTGCCCTTATCTTGCTCACAGAGTCATGAGAATTTGAGGCTTTCCGCAGAATCGCACGCTTATCTGTGTCGCTAAGAACACTACTTTTGCGACCTTTCATATTTTTTCCATAGTTTTGTTTTTTTTTGATAAAATTGTATACGACTTTTCTGCTTTTTCCAATTTTTTTCGCTATATTAGCTACAGAAAGGTCACAATCAATATGGCTTTGTATTTGGATCTGTTATTTGTGACTTAGTGACATTCCACGACCCATAATTGTACAAAATGATTAAATTATGTTTAAAATTCACAAATTAATCAAAAAACGTTTATGATTCAATCTCCTTGGCTGCTGAAATGACACTAAATCTAAAATGTG
>VNJO01000957.1:0-10625 GCA_008042535.1 Drosophila tani | reverse complement strand
CCAACACTGGACGGAAAAGCTCTCCCTATCGATTTGCAGCCTAAAGTCTCCCCACAACTCTCCGAATCTCCCTAAGCGCGCCTCGTAATCGATATCGTTATCGAGATTCAGCTATATTAACTCTGCGTCTGTGTGTGTGTGTCTATATATCGAAGTGTTTCCGCAATCTCGTCTCCCTTTGACTCTTAATGTCTTCTAAAAAACGACTCGAGTAACTCAAAACTTAACTTCCGCCTAAAGCTAGCAAAAGCCATAAAAGAATTATCTATGAATATTTGGGTAAGATATTGAAGGGTAATACTATTTAAAAATAATTGTTTAATATTAATTATAAGTAAAAAATCTTTTATTCTATTTAACTGTAAGATATTTTATGATTATTTATATTTAAGCTTAAATTAGGCGAGCAACATTTTAAAGAAAATTCCAATATAATCACTAAGATGCCGAACGGCCATATATGTATGTATATACATATTTGCATTGCAGTATGCAAGCCATTTTACAGCAAGCGACAAATTAGCGCCTCTATAAATATTTAAGTGTAACTTTTTGTTTGTTAATACAATATTAGGATTTTAAAATGATATAATATAAATAAATACTTATAACTATTATTCTACTATTATAACACTCTATTAGAATGAATACTTCATATTAAGACTTACCTTAAAATTTACCTAGAAATATTTTTTAAGCATTTCACCTAAATATTTGCTTTTTTTAATAGTAATCTTCTCTAGTAACACTAAATGCTTATTTAATATTACAAATTCATTATTGCATTTTCTAAAATGTACTAAAATTCCCCCTTTTTCTTCCCCATTTTAATTTGTTTAGCAACAAAAATTCCTGAAACGACCTGCGGAGGATGTTGACAATGGCCCTGACAGCTTTGAGCCGCCGCACAAATTGCCCAATAATAACAACAACAACAATAGCAACAGCAATAGCAACCAAAATAGCAACAATGCGAATGCCAACAACAATGGTAATGGCGGCAATGGCAACAACAACAACAACGGCAACCAAACCGGCGGCAACAACAACACGAATAGCAACAATGGCAACAACAATAATGGCAACACCAACAACAGCAACAACAACAACAACGGCTCGGAAAATCTAACCAAATTCTCGGTGGAAATTGTGCAGCAACTGGAGTTTACCACATCGGCGGCGAACTCGCAGCCGCAGCAGATCAGCACGAATGTCACAGTGAAGGCGCTGACCAACACTTCGGTGAAGAGCGAACCGGGCGTGGGTGGTGGCGGCAACGGGAACGGTAACAACGGAGGAGGGGGCGGAGGCGGCGGAGGAGGCGGCGCCAACAATAACGGTGGTGGTGGCAACGGCAACAGCCATTCCGGCGGCAACGGCAGCGGTGATCATCACCAGCAACAGCAGCAGCAGCAGCAAGGCGGCGGACTGGGAGGCCTCGGCAATAATGGAAGAGGTGGCGGGCCCGGTGGCATGGCCACGGGCCCCGGCGGCGTCGGTGGCAACCTAGGCAACCTGGGCCTGCCACCCAACATGATGGCAGCCGCCCAGCAAAAGTCCGCCCTCGGCAATCTGGCCAATTTGGTGGAATGCAAGCGGGAGCCGGATCACGACTTTCCCGATCTCGGTTCGCTGGACAAGGACGGCGGCGGCGGGCAGTTCCCCGGCTTCCCAGATCTCCTGGGCGACGACAACTCGGAGAACAACGACACCTTCAAGGATCTCATCAATAACCTGCAGGACTTCAATCCCAGTTTCCTCGACGGCTTCGATGAGAAGCCGCTGCTGGACATCAAGACCGAGGACGGCATCAAGGTGGAGCCGCCCAATGCCCAGGATCTGATCAATAGCCTGAACGTAAAGTCCGAGGGTGGATTGGGTCATGGCTTTGGCGGCTTTGGCCTGAATCTCGGCGACAACTCGGGCATGAAGATGAGGAACCAAGGCGGCGGCGGCGGCGGCTTCCCCAATGGACCCAACAATGGAGGAGGTGGCGGCGGAGGAGGTGTGGCTTCCAATGTGGCTCCCAACTCGGCCGGCAACTCTGGGAATCTCATGTCCGAGCATCCGCTGGCCGCTCAGACACTCAAGCAGATGGCCGAGCAGCATCAGCACAAGAATGCCATGGGCGGCATGGGCGGCTTCCCGCGTCCCCCTCACGGCATGAATCCCCAGCAGCAGCAGCAGCAGGCACAGCAGCAGGCCCAGCAACAGGCACAGCAGCAGGCGCAGCAGCAGCAGCAGCATGGCCAGATGATGGGACAAGGACAGCCGGGTCGCTACAATGACTATGGCGGCGGCTTTCCCAATGACTTCGGCCTGGGTCCCAATAACCCGCAGCAGCAGCAACAGCAGCAGCAGCCGCAGCAGCAACATTTGCCGCCGCAGTTCCACCAGAAGGGTCCTGGTCCCGGCGCTGGGATGAATGTGCAGCAGAGCTTCCTGGACATCAAGCAGGAGCTCTTCTATTCCTCTCAAAACGACTTCGATCTCAAGCGTCTGCAGCAGCAGCAGGCCATGCAGCAGCAGCAACAGCAGCAGCAGCAGCAACATCACCAGCAGCAGCAGCAGCAGCCCAAGATGGGAGGTGTGCCCCAGTTTAACAAGCAGCAGCAACAGGTGCCGCAGCAGCAGCAACTGCAGCAGCAGCAGTACTCGCCCTTCAGCAACCAGAACCCTAATGCGGCGGCCAACTTCCTTCGCGGCCCGAATGGCAACCAGCAGCAGCAACAGCAGCCTGGCAACCTGCCGCAGCAGCAGCAGCCCGGCGGCGGCCCTCAGCAGCAACAGCAGCAGCAGCGCAACGGCAATGGGCAGCAAAACAATCCGAACAACGGACCCGGGGGCAATGCCGGCAACACGCCGCAGCAGCAACAGCAGCAGCAGCAGGCAACCACCACCACGCTGCAGATGAAGCAGACGCAGCAGCTGCACATTAGCCAGCAGGGAGGAGGAGCCCATGGCATTCAGGTGAGTCTAGAGTTTGAGATATATATCCTTGTTATGTTTGAAGAAGCTTTATTCGGTGATTCCTTCTATAAGAAAAGAGAAAGATAAGGTAAAGTCAGTGGTTTCTTCTAACTCTTTTTGTAGCTTTAACAAATGATTATATAGGGGGATGGTTTTAAAAATGTCTTTAATGTCATGTTTTAGCTTGAACAATTAATAATATAGGGGGAGAATGTGGAAAATAGTCTCTAATGTCATTTTATAGATTGTACAATTGATAACCAAGGGGGGTGATTTAAAATATATATTTATTTTTAAAGTTGATCAATTAATTACTTACGCGGATAATGCTGAAAATAGTCCCTTATGTAATTTTTTAGCTTGAACAATTGATTACCTAGGAGGTCGAGTGTTAAAAATAACTCCTTACCACTAACAACTTTTAAACAACCCTTTTAAGTTCAAATTTTCTGCTCAGAAAATTCCTTTATCTATTCTTGGAATAAACATTAATCTTAAATCTTTGTGAAGGGTTCAATTTTATTCACTGTAAGGAAATCTCCTTCCTTTTTTCGCCGAACACTCTATAGTTTATTGAAATCCCTAATTAAATATCCCCTCCATGAAAAATATATAGAGTCTCCCGATAACCCCAGTTAAGGAATACCAATAAACCCCTTTTCTTTTCCCCAAAAGAAGCCTATAAACGAGGCAAGTGTGGCTGTTGCCTAGAATGGAGCTTATCCAATAACATAACGCTACTTAATGCCATTGACACGTATGTAAATTTCCATGCATATTTAAGTTATCAGCGTAACGAAGTCAACAGCTTTTCACGAAAATCCCAACAGCAGTGGCAGCAGCAGCGGCAGAGGAAAAGCTCCTAGGGGGTGGCTTTTCCAGCACATTGAGTGGAACTCAGTTTGGATTTTGCCACTCGAGCCTTTCACTCGTTTATGCGAATGCTTGTTTGCCTTTTATTTATCTTATTTTCATTCTTTCTTTTTTTTTGGGAAAGGATCATAAATCATGTTGGGCAAACAAGACCGCTTCTCTCTCTGCTCGGGGGGAGTTTTTCCACGCTCACTCTCTCTCTCAGTCTCTCTGGCTACGCTCTCTCGTTACTCGTTTAACCCTCGATTTTCCATTTCCACTCGCCTGGCCCGAGTTTATCTCTGTCCATTAATTTTACCACACATCTGTTCATAAAATTGCTCGGCGACCTGGCGCTCGGCTTCAGTGAAGCCTCGGCAGCCAGCGAGGGTCCTACGCTCGTTACTGTCCTTCGGCTTCTGCCGTCTCCCCTATTTCCCGCTATTCCACGCACTCCCACCCCCCCGTTTGAGTTCCATGTGCGCCATTTTCATTACGTGAGCGACAACTGAACGGGACTGAAGCGGGGCTAAAGACGCGACCAGCGAAAAAAAAGAAGATTGAACATGGCTTGCCATTGCTGGGTTTCGTTGTTTTCTTATTCGGTTTTTTTCTGTTCCCCTTAAAGGACATTTTTTTAGACTTTCTGCAAGATCTCTGGCCACAGAAAAAACCTTTACTTAAAGAAGGTTGCTTCTGAGACAAGGAAAAAATTAGAAAAAAGTCAGAAGCCATAAAAGATTATTCTGGACAAGAGTCGCTTTTAAAGAGCAGGAGAAAAAAATCGAGGAACAGGCACATCAAATTCATGAAGATTGAGTGGCTTTTTATGAGACAGCTTACAATGAATACAAATTGGAATGGTTTTTACGGGTAGAAATTTACATATAATATTATTTTGGATTATGTAATAATAAATTGTAGTAATAATTAGCATTTTATCATATATGATATTTATTTAATTACATATTTTATTAATAATTAGCTTCTAATTGAAGTTTTCTTAACAAAAACTATGCTATAAATAGAGTGGTTTATTCATAAATAGGATTCTGTGAAGATTTTTAAAGCATTGTAATTTTTGTGGAATTTTATGTGTATTAGAGATGACCTTAGGCATGCATTCCCAAATCAGCATGTGGTAAGCGAGAGATTCATGTATCTGAATCGTACGCTGCTTCGTTCCATAAAGAATTCTTTACTTGTTTCTCAGAAGGATATTTCTTTCTGATAAATTTTATAAAATGAGAAAGAGAGAAAGATCTTAGGCACATACCTGGTTCCAATTCTACATGAAAGTTGCACATATTTCATTAAACTAAAACCCACTGGATGATTTAATTTCTAGAAAAGACCCAAGAAAGAACATTTTCCTTGAAATGATCACAGCATTTACAAAATTCCCTTACCACAGCACCTTTCTGACTCTTCCTGCTACCATGCAGGATAATCGTTCCAGCCCTTTGAGCCTTATTTATTGTGCAACATCTTTTTTTTTTGTTTTTTTGGCAGGCAACCCTTAAGTGCAGGGCCCCATGAACATTTCACTGGCTTCTCCTTCGTAATCACTCATTCATATAGTAATGCATTCATCACTTCATTGCTCCCAAAACCTTCCTCTTTTTTCGAGCACCCCTCTCTGTCCTCTGTCTCTCTATCTTTTGGCCTTTTTAGAGGCGGTTTTTCCGGGGAAAAAGCCAGGGAATCGTCGCTCTCTCTGACAAAAGCAATATTCCCTGGCCACATGCATCCATCCATCTATCCAACATACTCTCTACCTCTCACTCCACTTGCCATACCTAAAATGCACTAAACCTAACCCATATTCATTATCCGCTCCAAATTGTTTTCCTGTTATTTCACAGCAACAACAACAACAACATCAAGGGGTGCAACAACAGCATTTCATTTACAAAATGAAAGTGCAAAACTTTTTAAGTTAAGTTTCATGTCGCTGAGTAGTTTTCATCAGAGAACAGCCAAAAAAGCATAAAAGAGATTGAGAGAGAGAGAAGCGGGCGAAATGGGAGAAGCTCGGTTGAGTGGGGAATTGAGAGATAGAAGGAGCGAGTAGACTTGGTTTTTGGCCTGGTCGAAAAAAGGGACACGGCAATGGCATTTTGTCCGCTTTTAGCCAGTTACACGTAGATAAATTAAAAGAGAAAATAAAAGGGTAATTTTGAATATTCCCATTTTATGTTTTATAAAAAAATAGCAAAGCTGTTATGCGCACAGTCTGAGATGTTATGAGAAATGAGAGATTTAAAAAACTAGTAACGAGTGAATTCTCGTTAATTTAATAGCGATTTTTGTCAGCTGTTTCAAGGAAGAGCTATTATCTTAAGCAGTTTTAAGCTGTTCTATTTTATGAGAGCAAATAGAACCATTTGGGAACTATAAGGCAAAACTTGATTTTTCCACTGTTTAATTTAAATACGAAAGTAGTTAGCAGTTTATAGGGAGAGCCCCTGTTTCAGCATCATTAATCGATATCTTATGTGTCCTGCGATTAAACCTTTTATTCTTTATTTGAGCTACCGGAACCACTTGGGAATTATAAGCCAAAACTCGATTTTTTCTTTCTTTAATTTGAGAAAAGGTATATATTGGCAGATTTCTCTAGGTGTCCCTGGTTCTGGGGCGCATTCAGCTCAAGTTTTGCCATGAATTTCGTTCATGCATTAACCCTCAACTGCCTGAGACTTTTCCCCCATTCAAGCCAGGGCACCATTTCCCCTTAACCCCCGTCCTCTCCCTCCTCCTGCATAGGAAAATAGTTGAAGCAAGCGAGGAGGAGAAAAGCCAGGAAAAGCAAGAGAGAGGGAGAGGTGGAGAGGAAAACAGTTTTGGAGGAGGCGAAACTTGTTGACGATTGAGATTGAAATTTTTCGGGGTTTATTATAATTTTTTATTCCGACTGCCCACTAGCCACTCAGCTTGGTTTTCCCCCCCCTGAGGGCCTTGCCGTCTACGCTTTTCCGCCCCTTTCCTTTAACAGGTTTTCCTCGACGGATGCTGGTTGCTGGTGGTCTGGTTACTGGTGGCTGCCATAATCAAAGGCTAGTCCTGCCTGCGAATCCTTTGGCTCGCTTATCGGGCCAAGACACAACACGTATACACACTTAAGTCTAACGATATATTTGCATAGGACTCATTAAAAATGCCCCCCCTTGGAGCAGAGGAGGCGTTTTTAGGCGACGAGGGTTGCAAAAAGCCAAAACAGCATCGGATTCAACGAGTTTTTCCCCGTCTCAATAATATATTTGAAAGGGGCGAAGGAAAGTGTGTGTGGATGGAAGCCCCTTAAGTGCAAGAAATGAGCGGGCAAAGTGTAAAATGTACAATAAATATGACAAAGAACGGTCGAGTAGCGGCGAGTAGCGGGCGGAATATGCACAATAAATTCCAGAGCGAGCAAAGAAAAGGGAATTATGTAGAGCTGAAGTGGAAGAATGTGCAGAAAAAACCGCGCCAAGGAGCGAATGGAAATTAAAAATATAACTAATGAGGTTTTTTTTAAGAAATTATAAGAAGTGACATAGGGAAATTACCAAGGAAAGAAACTGAGAGAAATCTTAAACCTTTTTGCAAAGATTTTTATTAGAGAAAAATATTCTGGGATATTTTGCATTTTTATTTTATATTTATTTTTCTTATATTTATTTCCTAAAGTACCTACAATAAAATAAATTTGGGGAATTTTTAAGCATTTTAACAATGGTGTTTCCCAGAAGAAACTGGGAATTATTACTGGGAATAAGATTTTTTTAATTTACGGGGAATTATTTTACATTTTGTTATGCATATTTCCTGAAAGTGGTTCTTCCTCTTAAAAGTAAAAATTTCCTACCTGAAAATATACTGGGAATTTTTACAGCTTATTCTTTGTTTTTCAGAGAATTACTTTATGTTATTTCTGCAAATTTCATAGAAGCTGTTCTTTTTTATTAAAAAGTTCATACCAGAAAATAAATTCAGAGAATTTTAAAGCATTTCAACAATGTTATTTCCTAGATGAAAATATACCAGGAAATTGTAGACCTGGTTCTTTAAATTTAACATTATTATTTTATGTTTCTTATGCATATTTCGTAAAAGTTATTCTTCTCTAATAAAAATTACCTACAAGGAGAAAACTTCAAAGAAATTTAAAATTTTTTAACAACTTATTTTTATTAGAATAAAATATACTGGAGTTTTTAGAGCTTGTTCTTTGAATTCAAGACAATTATTTTATGTTTCTTAAGCCAATCTCCTGGAAGTTGTTCTATCTATTAAAATGTACCCACATTTCTAGTTAGAAACTTTGATATTAATTTAGTTTGTATTTCATTTATTTTCATCGTAAAAGCTCTCCTAAGCTAGAAATTCGGCGAAATCTTAGAGTTTTAGCATAGAAATGTCAAGAAATTTTAATATGAAAAGCTTAGAGCTTGCTAAAGGAGGATTTTCTATGCCTTTTTGATCTAAACTATGCTCATCCAAACTCAAAAGTGTGAGATACTTTTAAAGTTTATCTCTAAAACTCTAATGAAAGCTACGTGTTTGTCGTTAAAAAGGCACTCTCCCCTTTCTAACCGAGAACAAAGTGGCAATGCAAATGAATTTCATCATCAGATACTTATTGGGGGATAATGAAACTTACACGTTCGTATAACCAAAGCAACCAAGAGCAGCCATAAAAAGCAGCAAAAACAACGGCTAAAAGTTCAATGAATTCCAAAATGCTGGCCATTTTGCATGTCCTGCGCCGGCATTAACTCGTTAAAATGCCAGCAACCACGGGGCCACATTGTGTAGTTCTAGCAACCAGCTAAAATTTGTATAAAATACAATAAAAAGGCAGCAGTTCGAAGAGGATTCAGAGGGTAGTCGGAGCCTTGCAGGCGTAGAGGCGAAGCGTCATCAAAATGCCGGGGCGCGCGCTCAACAGTATGCAGCGGAAATGTGCAAAACGTGAAAATGTGCGGAAATTATACTCGCTCGCTAGCCAGTCGTCAGCCGCAGAAAGAGAGCGATATACAGACAGAGAGAGAGACGGGTAGACAGAGGGTCATATCAGATTTTATGACTTGGCCCGGGCCCCGACTTAATGAAGTAACCGGGAGTAAAAGCCAGCCACATGCGACCCCGGGAACACTTCCAGGAACCGAAACAAAGCTGGGAGAGAGCTTTGTGGAGTCACAACCCTCTTTGATTTTCGCCAAAAACTCTGAAGTCATTTTGTATCAAAAAACAATAAATAATTTATAACCCCGCGACGGCAGAGAGGGAACTGAATGAAACTGAATGAGTGGAGATCTAGGCAGCATCCAAAGTACATATAATGAAATGAAGGCAAAGGCTATGGCGCAGGCGTCAAGGCAATAAAAGTAAATCCCCGAAAATTCAGTTGTATTCGGTGGTTTTCCTGGGACAGTGATGGTGATTTGACTGGTTTTTTGAGAGGGAGATCTGTTTTTAAATTTAAATTATATTTTTTTTAGGTATAAGTTATGAGAATTTTGTATATTTTCATAAAAATAATAGCAAACATTTTGTATAGTATTTCATAAAAAAATATCTATGACTAAGAAATATTTATTTATTTAAAAATAGGTGAAATTTACAATTTGACCTCCTTGGCAACTTGGTAATATTCTGTGCATACTGTGCGTGTACCAGCAGAGGCTGGTCAGAGAACATTTTATCTCCTATGAAGCATTTTTTTTAAACACCTGTCACTGCTTTCAATACACCTTCCTGTCATCACTGCTTTATCCTCTACCAATTCTCCTCATAACTCGACTTCTCGTGGATTATATATAGCCCAGGAGTTATGAGGCAGATTCTACATCTGTATAATAGGATTAACCCCTATAAATTGAACTCGCCCCCTCGAAAAAAAACAAGAACTTTGGCTCTAAGCAGAGGGGGCGAAAACCTGTAGCAACAAACCTATTTATGAGCACGAAACTTTTCCAAAGGCAAAGAGCAACAAAGAAAGCTGGCGAAATTCTGCCCGGCTCTTTCATAATTCAACGAATTTTCCGCCTGTTGTTTTTAGGCGCGCATCCCAGTTTTTCGGATACTAGTGATTTCAGTTTTGTTTTTATGTTTTTTTTTCGGGTACCAAGCCTGGGCCCATTACGTAACGCATTTGATGCTCTCAAAGGTCACATTATTTACCTTTTATATTCCCATTCGTGTCAGTTTCAGGGGGATTTTTGGTAGAAGCAGATACAAAGATGTTTCTCTTTCTCTCTTTGCCAAAGTTTAGTAATATTTTCATTGCGTTTTCCGGCGCCGCCTCAGCCGCGTTTCAATCAATTTACAGGTGTCGAGCGATGGTGGGAAAGTTGATGAACTTTGACGGCTTTTTAGGGGTTAAGTGTTTTTCCGCCGGAGTTTTGAAGATGTGTGAAAATGATTTTCATTTTGAACGCTTCCACAACTACCAACTCTTTGGGAGCTGCCTAAATTCCACCTGCTTTTCAATTATAGTTCTCAGAGCTGGCTTCGGACCAGACTTTGAGGGATTATCTGGGGGAGCTTATGGCAGAAATATCAATCAGTTTATTCACACATCCAGCAGCATTTAGCCGGGGCCTGGCTTATTTTCTATCATTTTCCTCACAGGGGAAGTGGGTGAGTTTCCCTCCTCCAAGTGCTGATTGCTACCTTTCCGTATGCCCGGCATTTCCCTGCGGCGTTTCCCTGTTAGCATTTCCCTTGTTGCTCCTGCTGGCATAAAATTTAATATTTGCGCGTGTTCTTAACCCCTCGGAGCCCCCTCGTTTTGCCTATCTATATAAATATATATA
>VNJO01000950.1:0-56916 GCA_008042535.1 Drosophila tani | reverse complement strand
AAAGCGTTGTTGTTCAATGTTGTCAAAGTTGTGTTGCTCTGGTTGTGTGTGCTGTGTGTGTGCTGAATTCTTTTCATACTTGATTTTTCTCCTTCCTGCCGATGGTGATGGATTTGGAATAAAAATGTTGATGTTCAAGGAGATCTATGTTAGATAGGAGTAAACTTCAAGAAAACTTATTCCCTGGAAAATTTTACAAGATATAATGTACCGGAAAATAATCAAATAATTTAATAGATATTTTTTGAAGAGTGTAAATACTAATTTATGGCAAGACTTCAGAAAGTGTAATAAAGAAAATTAAGTGTATCCCTGGGTACTCATAAAAGATCGTTTTACGATCGACTTAGTTTGACTTTTCGATTTCCCGATAACGACATTAAAATCCGATTTGTTTCTCTGTCTCTGTCTGTTGCGGTTCGATTAATGATCATTACAAATTACACTTGCCATTCTTTTTATTTTAGTTTTCCGCGGCAAACATAATTACCATGATTTCTAACCGACTTTTAATTGAATTAAATACGAACAAGCGAGCACTGCATAATAATAAATTGCCGTCGATTGACGATCGTTAGCAGTCGGCTAAAAGCGAAAGTTGCGTTCGCCAAATTGGCCAAGATCGGCACCGGGATAGCCAGCTCCTCTCTCCCTCTCTCTGTCTGTGTATGTAAGTGATCTCTGTCGCCGGCAGTAGTCGTCCTGTCCTGCTCTCCGTTGTTGCTGTAAATTAAGATCGTGCGATTAGCGCTGACAGCAATCGGGGCAATCGAGGCGATCGGGGGCAATCGGAGATCGCAGCGGAGCTATCGATCGGGGTGGCTCTTTCGGGAGAGCTTTGCTTTCTACATTTTTAATGAGCATTTCAGCTGCACCATCCATCGATCGCCAGCCGGCGGCGGCATCTGCCTCTCCCCCATCCATCTCTATCGGAGTCCCAATCCCCGATCCCAAGTCGGACGGAGTTCATCTGGAAACCACACACACACACCACAATACCTGTTCCAGCGCGGAGAGCGTTGTGGGTGGCTCTGCCATCTCTTTCTCGGTCCATGTTGTTGTCTCTCTCTCCTATCGCTGTTTTTTAGGCATTATGAAACATCAGGGAAATAGAAAGCCGTGAGAGTGGGGAATTTCATAGCTTAATCTGGACTTAATACCTTAATTTAGTGTTTTTTCTATATTTATTTTGCCATTTTTGGATTTTCTGAAAAAAATAAATAGATAGGAATATAAATATATAAGTAAATAAATAAATGAAGAAAGTAGTTAACAAGGAAATTAATAGACTTTAAAATAAATAAACAAGGAAATAAATGAATATGGAAATATATTTATAACGAAACAAATAAATAAATAAATATAATGGGATTTAAACATATAGGGAAATAAATAAACAAAAAAATAAATGAATAGGGAATTAATATATCAAAATAAATAAAATAAATGTAGGAAAATAAATAAATAGGGATATAAATATATAGGGAAATAAATAAATATGAATATAAATATGTACATAGGGAAATAAATATATACGAAAATAGATAAAGAGGAAATTAAACAAATAGATAAATAAATAAATTGGAAAATTAAGTTATAAGTAATATCCATTGATATTAAATGCCTTATTTCTTCCCTAAAAGAATCTCTCTAAACATCATATAACCTCAAGAATATTACTTTATATGTTAGACCAATTTCTTGGCTATTTAATTACATGTTTACTCAGTACACTTCTTAACAAAATTAATATTGAAATATTATTTTATATTAGAAAAGGCGTACAGGAGTATGAAAGTCTTACAAATTTGTAAAGGCATTGAAAAATAATTTATATAATACTTTAGAGAGTTACTTAGGGCGAGCATGAATTCCTTAATAAATATATAACTAAATAGTAGTAGAAAGTTCCTAAAGAAAATTATGGCGCCTTAAATATTGTTTAATGTATTTTAAAAATTAAAAACAATACCTAAAATAAATGTTTAAGTATTATGCAAAATCTTATAAACTTGAAAGTCCCTGAAAATATTTCCTGATCCTTAAATATTTAATATTTCTAGGCTCTCTCCAGAGCTAAGCTCTTAGCCCTTCTTTCTAGGGTCTAGGGTATGGCCAATTTCTTTTCGCCAGCATCTTCTTGGCCAGCCCCGAGGTTGTGGTTTCTGTTGTTGTTGTTACTGGCGTTGTACACGTTGTTGTTTTTGTTGTTGTTGGGTTTGTGCGGGTGCGGATAGCCTGGCCAGGTCGCCTTGTTGTTTCTGTTTTTTGTTTTGTTTTGTTTTGGTTTTTTTTTTTTTGGCCGATCGTTGTCGTCGTTTGTAGTCGCAAGTTCCAAGTTCCAAGTTCCCAGTTCCAGGTCCCCAGGTTTGGTTCCTCTCTCGACATCTCCCGTACTCCTTTCCGCACTCCTGCCCCTTCCCGGGGCCCCTGTGTGTTGTTCGGTCCGTTGTTAATTTGCGTTTTGTTGCATTTGTTGCCGGCTGGCTTTCTGGCAAATTGTTACACGCGTTGCCTGCTTTGATGTCTTTATGGGTTTTGAATTTAGTGTTGGCCTGCCCCGCACAATCGTGACTGCAATTCGGCTGGATAAGTGGGGTGAGAGGAAGGAGTGGGGCCACCACGAGGGAGAGTTCACTGTACACAAGGAAAAAAAATAAAATAAAATCATACAAAAATAAACAAAATAAAATAGCAAGGAGGTAGTTGAGAGTTTAAGCCAAGAAACTGCCATTAGTAATATCTAAAATCGATTTTTAATTTAAATAAATCTTAAATAAAATAAAGATAGAATTCTGAGGCTTAAAATAATAAATATTTTATTTTAAATATTTATATCTCTCACCTATTAAAATAGTTAAAGTTTCTTGTACTTTTTTTGGCCTGAAAAATATAAAATTTCAAGGATTTTCCCATCGTGTAGCTGTGCCCATCTACCGCTCTCCTCTCCCCCCCTGAGAAGACATAATCAAATGTGGACAAAATTATTGAGCAATTTAGTTTTACTTTATGGAGCAATTGCCTTTGGTTCAGGAGGCCTCACTGGCACTAGAGTGTGGATCTGGGATCTGGGATCTGGGATCCGAAATTTAGCCGTTGGTGTTGATGCCCCGAAAAGTCTGCGGCGGCGGCGGCGGCCTCATCATCATCATCATCATCATCTAGATGATCATCCTGCAGCGCGTTTACTTTATGTTTATGCGGTAAATGGCATTAATGGATTTATAGATTCACGTTCCACGTTCCAGAGGTGCCTCCATTCTCCTTTTCATCCTCCTAGCCCCCCTTTTACAGAGTCCTTGGGTTCAGCTTGTTTGCGCTTAGTTTTGATTAGGATTTATGGCGATTTATGAAAGGAAGGAGAGCGAGAGGTCTCTGGCAGGAGGAGGCTGACTTTTTGCAATGGCAGGCCCACTAAAATAGCATCAATCATGATACACCAACGGGGGAGGAAGGCTAACTAAATGCTGGTAATTATTTTAGGAGGAAAAATAACAGAAGTAACAGTGAAAATCAATTAAAAATATTTATAAATAAATTTTATAAATTTCAAAGCTTTAATTAATTAATAAATATACAGGAAATTAAATCCCTTTATTACTCAATCAACCAATTCAATGTTTACTGTCAATCACAGTGTCCACATATTAATCAATTTAATTGAAATCCTATCCTTAGCTAAGCTTTTATTTAATTTCAAGACTTTCCCCCTTTCCATACATTTTAAATCAATCAATCAGGGCCTGATCCTTTAGAAAATCACCAGGTTTAAGGTCAATAAAGCTCATTAGCAGGGTTCAATCATCGTGGGCCCTCCAATCAAAATGAGAATGCATCCATTTATGTCAATCAGGGTTGCCTGCTGACCTTTTGTTCTCCCCTCCTGCTCTCGCGGTCACCCACACGAGCCATTTGATTGATAGTTGCATTGAGATGGCCAATCCCAGTCCCGAGAGACCATGACAAAGTAGTTTGTCCATTACCTCGTCCCTGCCAAGGAGACCCTGAAATTATTTGGGGGAACGAGGAGTGCCCTGTTTTGAGGTTTACCAATTTTTTTGTAACTTTTCTGGGTGATTTTCGAGCTTTAAAAATTAAATAATAATGCATTAAATAATGGATGCATTCTCATTTTGATTGTTATTTTATTTATTAAAAGGTAAATATAATGTCCTAAATATCTTGAAATTTATTCTATAGGTTTTTAATATTTTTTAATGAGATTGAATGCATATGTTTTCTTCTATATTTTACATTTATTAAGTAATCTCTACTTATAATCAAAAAGAGCATTCAAGACTTGGTTTTACTTTTTTTATATCCTTTTAGTATATTTCTCTGGCCTGTTCTGGGCGATTTTGCTTGCCCTTTGGCCAAAAACTGTCGCAACTCATCAATTTTCATTCAGCGGGCCGTGGCCGAGACGCGCGTCTCTGCAGCTATTATTCACGCCTAGGCGACGGGTTCCTCCACTCCAACTCCAGCTCCAGGTCCAACTCCAACTCCAAACTCTAAACTCCAACTCTGGATGCAACTCCTAGCGGCTCCTTCTCCTCCTGGCACTCTTTCCCCCTGGCCCAGGCTGACGTTAAGCCAGAGCAATGAATGCTTTTAGCTGAAAACTGAGTAATTGAGTGACAATTAAGTTATTTCTAGACGAACGAGCCGCGATCGTCGTCGTCGTCGCTCGGTCCTTGGCTGACCAGTCTTCCTGGCTCTGTGCCTTCGTCTTTGCCTCCTATTTTGCCTTCCTTTCCTCTTCGTTTCCCTCTTTTTATATATTTTCTTTTTATGAAATATTGCCAAGTTCATATCTCAATTATGAGTGCCGACGCCGCCGCTGGGAACGGTGGGTTGAATAAAGTCTAAAGGGGTTTCTAATAAATATTATTACTGTTTGAATTATTAAGCAACCAAAATGTATATTTTTTACAAAAAAAATGGGAAAAGTTATATTAAATAATACAAAAAATTAAATCCCATCCCTGCCTAGAATATATTGAAATATTTTCATAATAAAAGGAGTTTTACCTTGTTTTTTCGAGCTTATATTTTATGAGTTCTGTTTGTGGCAAAATTTCAACCACTGTGCCTGCTGTGGCTGCTGCATTTTCCCCTCGTTTTCCCCACATTTCCCCCTCTTTCCCAACAACTCTTGTGAGTGAGATTAATCGCAGCTTTGACAGGCGCTGCATTTGCTGCTGCATTTCGGTTTTTCTTGCCGCTCGCATGATTAAGCATTGCGGGGGGTGACGGTCTGTTGGAGGTGCTGGGACTGGAGCTGAAAGGAGCGGCTCGGGGGCGGGGCCAGTCCTTTGACATTATCACCAAAAGAGCCGACCGCGCAGCCGCAGAGGCCCGTCGTCAAGTTGAGTCGAGTCAATCACTGGCGGCGGCGGCGGCTGCGGCGGCCCATTACCAAGTCAACTCCTCAACTGCTGCGAGTTTTTCCCTCGGTCACTGGTGTTTTTTTTATGTTTTTAATACTCTTTTAAAAGGAAATATGAATTTAAAAAGGGTTTATATTTTTAAGAGTATTTTAGCGTTTTTCTAAGGAATAAATGTATGACTTGATTTAAATTCAATGTTAAACGTTTAAAATTATATTTATATACCTAGTTTTGGGTTTTCTTCTACTTATAATATTAATTTAATTAGTTTTAAAAGAGTTGGTCTTAAGAAATGCCAAAAACTTAACTAAAAAGGTAAATTAACCCATATAATATCCTTCTAAAAAGATATCTTTATTCAAAACAGTATTATTAATCTTCTTACAAAACCAAGCTTTTTCTTTGTCAGTTTATCCTTATTTAAAAGTTGCATAAATCACTTATTTCAGTCTCAATATATTCCCTTCCTTATTTAAAATATTAAATATAATATTTCCACAGCTAAAGGGCATATAATGCCTCGGTTTTTAGAAAACTTCCATTGCCTTCTAGGAGGGTTTCTTTTAGCTGAGATTTTTCTTTGGCTCAGTCGTTGCCTTTTGATGTTCGCGAGGCTAGCGATTTGGTGAACTTTAACATCGCTTATGTCAAATTATGTCTTCATTTTGCCCATGTTTTTGAGGGCGTGGCGCCTTTCGGTCTGTGGCAAGCAATTTTTTTTTTTTTTTATGTGCTTCGCTGCTGATTTTTCCATTCTCTTCGCTGATTTATGGCCAAAAGTGCATTTGGCGGCGGCTTGTTTTTGTTTACGTTTTTACCGCGCTGACAAAACGCTGCAATTTTTTCACTTCTCTTGAAATATTACGCATACGCAGCGAGTGTGTGTGTGGGTGGGGTGGGGGTGGTGGTGGTGGTGGGTGTGAGGTGTGGGGGTGAAGGGGGTATTGGGGAGATTACAGCGCGTGGCGGGGGTATTGGGGGCGGTATTATGACAAATTGCACAAGAGCCGCGCGCGAACTTGAGAAAACAAATGCGATAGGAAAACATGCAAAAAGCACAAAAGGCGTTAAAAAAAAGAGGAAAATAAAGAAATAAGACAATGCACTGAGAAAAGCAGCTGTTTATTAAATTTATTATGGTTAAAAACCAATATAGAACGTTTATAGGTTATTATTTAATATTAAAACATTGTACTTTCATTTTAAATATATAGTTAAATTATGTTTATTTAAAAAAACATAATATTCCCATCAAAGTAAACTTTTTCAATTTAAAAAGTATTTTTTAGAAAGTAGATTGTAATTTAATTTCATAGTATTTCAATTATTCTTTTAAATTTTTCTGTTATTTTATTGATTTATTTCTTAAAAACACTTATGGGCAGCTTCTAAGATACTTTATTATTAAATTATATTATTTACGAACAAAATACACGAGAAGAGTATTAAATTATTTAATTTATATATTTTATCCCCTATTTATTCCAAGTGCACGCGGCGGGGGAAAAACAGACGCCGAGCGATATGAAAAGCGTAGCCGAACGACAAAAACAACAAAAAGTGCAGGAAGCGTTCGTAGAAGTGCGCTGGGGCGCAGGGCGGGGGGGTCGGCGGCGGCGGGGGGTGGTGGAAGCGTGTGCGTATGCATTTGACGCTGCCAACGCGTCGCCGCTGATTGTTTGTGTGTGTTTTTTTTTGCTTTTCGTTTTTTTTTTTTTTTATTATTGTTATTGTTGTTGTCGCATTACATAAGCCGCATATCGTTTCCGCCACAGCGCCCACACACACACACACCCGCACAGTGGGTCAAGAGGTGATCGATGAATAAATTATAAAAATAAGAAAAATGCAAAATGCAAAGAAAAGGGTTGCCACATAAACCAGAAATTACAAAACTTTGTATTTCTTATTTTTAACAAGTAAATATTGGGATTGCACAGTTTTAAACTATTTAATTATTAAATAATGTTTTTAAACTTTAAAATTCTTAAGATTTTAAAACTACAATTTATTTCTAGTAAAACAAAGAAGATTAATTGTTTCATATATTAAAAGTTTTATTACAATAATACTAATATTTTAAGATAAAGCCTAATTTACAGATTAATCAAGTCCAAAATTTACGTATACGTAATATTATCAACGTAAAAATATTACGTATACAAATATGAAAATATCTATTTATTTATTTAGAAAAATCCCTATTTCCCCCAAGCATTTTCTCACCTTTGACGTTGAACCCCGAAAAGCTGAATAAATATTAGGTAAAAGTACATGGATGCCGCCCACTGTGCGCAAAAAGAAGGGAGAAGAAAGGAGGCGACAGAAGAGCCAGCAGAACTTGTGTGCATTCTCCTTTCTCGCATTCCCGCATTCGCGCAATCTCTCTCTCCCTTTCTTGTGTGTGCACTCGTTCGGCGCGCTGTGTTCTCGTTTTTGTTCGCACACTCTCCATCTTGCTCGCACCCACTGCCGATCGCATTGCGCATTGCGTTGCGCATCAGAACAACGTTCGACCTTGACAGTGAAAATTCAATGGCAGCGAAGCCGCCGCCGCTGTCGCTGCCTTGCCTCAGCCGCCGCAACGCTGGCAGCGACGCGTTTGCAATTGACGAGCACAAAAATTGTTGTTGTTGCAGATGCATACATACAGACAAACTAAACAAACACAAATGGACGGACAGGAGTACAACGCACACCAGGGCACACTCAGCCTGATGGGTACAGTGAAAGAGCCGTTAGTTTTTAGGGATTTTCCAAGCAGTCATTCCAAGTATTCATTTAAGGCATGCCTTCCAAATGTTCATTTTAGATTTTATCCTTTATCTTGGAAGGACTTTCCAAGCTTTCATTCCGTTTTTAAAAAACCTTTCCAAGCATTTATTTCCAGCGTTCCAGGGACTATCCAAGCATTCATTTCCAGCATATATTTCCAGTATTCACTCCATGCATTCATTCCAAGCGTTTGTTCCATATTTTATTCGTTATTTTCTAGCGACTTTCCAAGCTTTCATTCGAAAAATTCATTTAATGTGTTATCCTTTATTTTGTAAGGACTATCCTAGCATTCATTTCAGAGTGTATTCGATTTTTTCAAGGATTTTCCAAGCATTTATTCTTGAGGGCCTGCCAAATATTTCACATTCCATTCCAGATTTTTTTCTTTAAAGTATTTCTTAGAAAATTGATTTGAAATGGGTTTCATTTTTTGTATTTTCATACAAATATTTTAAATTAAAACCTAATTTACATATGTATGTATTAATCAAGTTCAAATTTTACGTATACGTAATATTAAAGTTTACCCGGAAAAATATTACGTATACGTAAAACAGGTTTTTAAAATAATTTAATTCAAAAAAAAAAAAAAAAAACTATAAATATTTCAGAACTCAAGATTATAAAAACACAATATATTTCACCATTAAAAGTCCCAATTTAATTTAGTGCCAAAATGTAATTAGCGCAACGATCACTGTACGCTTTGCCTATATATAAGTCTGTACTTCTGTGCTAGTTTTTGCACATTGTAGAATTCAAACATTTTGCGTATGTTCCCGTCTGTATGACCGATTGTTTGTTATTTTTATTCTATGTTTTTGTTATTTTTTGTTTTTTGATTTTTGTATCTTTTGTTGTTGTTTCTCTTGCTGTTGTTGTTTTAGGTGCATTCGCCGCACACGACCTTGAACATCGGTAGTTTTTTTCTCGCAATTGGCAACGTGCGCACATAAAATAAACAAACACACTGAGAGAGAGAGGAGCGCACACACATGTATGTGAATTCGTATATCTACACACATACACATGCACATAGAAATCTGTATGTAGAGCGGGGCATGTAGATATCTATTTACATACGTAGAAAGTCTTAGCATTTGACACTGTTTGGAAGATCGGCGAGAATTGCAATTGAAGCTGGAATGTATCGGATTTTCATAACAATTTTCATTTATTTATGTTTGGTAAATCACTAGTTTTTTTTTAAGAATTTATTATTAGGTTTATATAAAGTTTTTAGAGGCAATTATACAAGTTTTGTATTAATTATTTGGTATTAATTATTTGGTATTAATTATTTGGTATGTAGCATTAACTAGTAAAACCCTCAACTAATAGCTTCCTATTTTATATAATTAAAGTTTTTCGTCTTGGCAATGCTTAACCCTTGACTATCAGAGCCCAATTCTACCCCTTTCTTATTCCCTGCGTGCCCTTACCCCTTTGTGTGCCTTATATACCTAAATACGTACGATGCACCTTGTGAGTCGTATTTTCGTACTTTTTGCGCAACTAAGCGAAAAATAGAAAAAATAGAAAAGAACGAAGCAATTTTTTTTGGGGGAAAAAGAAAAACCTCACCGCATTTGTATAAAAACTGTGTTTGGCAATGAAAACCATTGGGCATTCGCTCTTAGCAACATTTTTACGTGCGAGATTCGAATTCGAATTCGTTTTTGTTTTCTGCTGATTTCGCTAAGAAAATTTCAACAATTTCTGCACTTTCTTTTGTTTGCCAGCAAACAGTTTGAAAGTGCCAGCGGCGGTGGTGTGCGGGGGGCTCTTTATCTAGGCGGTACGAGGGGGCGGTGGGCGGTGAAAAGTGGGGGGCTGTTGGCAACACACACAGCTCTGTCTTGGGTTAAGTTTTCAAGGGCACGCGCGTGATATTCGCGCGAGAGTTTGGCGGAATGGAAACGGGAAATGCTGGCTGGGATTACCAAAATATTTAATTTTAAAGGCACCAGCATCAATAAATATTTTATAAAATAATATTATTAATATATTTAAATTTCAACAAAATATTTGTACAGGATTTTCTTATTTTTTATGAATTTTTTTTAGTTTGAAATACAAAACACACTCTCCTAATTATTTCTAGACAGCCTAAGCACTTTTTCAGTCTTAACAATTATAAAAACGTTAAAAGGGCAAGAATATAAAATAGAAAAATATAACTACATAAGAAAACATTAATAAATCATTAAGAAATTTAATAAATCGTTAATAAATCATTAAGATTTTTTTTTTAAATAACTTTAAAAAATGTGTGTTACCCACAAAAAATAATATGTTCAGAAAAATTAATTTAAAAATTAATAAACCAGAAGAAAAGGGTAAATAATATATTAAAAAGAAGCTTAAAACACAAAAATTCGTTTAAATATAATTTTAAAACTCAAAATATAAATAAAAATAAAAATATAAAGTAACTAAGAAACCTAATTTTTAACATAAAATTAAATTATTTATAGGAAAAACAAATTTCAAAAATCTTTAAAAAATCATTTAGATTTCCATTTCTTCCCTATCTCCCTCGCTCGCTCACTCACTCTTTCTCTGTCCCGCTCACACCCTCTTTCTCTTTCGCACGCGTTTGGCCTTGCACTTACGCCGCTGCGTTCCGCTGCCGCCGCCGCTGCCGACGCCACGCTCTGCACTTCCGCACACACGACAAAAAAAAAGAGAAGAAAACCGACGAACGAACAGCTGACGAAGCGTGGCAGCAAAGTGCCACCGCTCTCGCTCTCTCTATCGCTCGCTCGCTCTGTCTGTCCCTCTCTATCTGGCATTCTCCTCTCGCTCGCTCTGCATCTCGGCGGGCAGCAAATGCAGCGAAAAGTGAAAAGTTTGCGAAAAGAATGTTAGAATCAGTGCTGCTCTGCTTCGAGAGCAGCGGGAAAAGCTAGAATTGTGTCGGAGATCACTTGAAGATCGTTTTTGGATATTCTTAAATATTATTTAATAAAATTTATTTATTAAAATTTAAGGGAATTCTTGCGAAGAATTGGGGTACTTTCTTCCTAAGTAATATGAATTGCAGATAGATAAGAAATGATCATTGAAATAAATATATTTTAGCAAAAAGTAATAAGAAAGTGGGCTTAGAACCTTATTTTCTCGTTTAGCTTAATACTCAGACACGCGAAAAGTGTTCCTAAGCAGTGCGAGAAAGCGAGAGGGTGACTATTGACCTCTCGTTTTGACTCAATGCTTAGGAACACTTTCCGCGTGTCTGAGTACGTAGCTTCAAGTGTGAAAAATGGTGTAACAAAATATTACCCAACCGAAAAATATAATTTTTTAAGAAATAAATATACAAGTTGATCTTTAAAACAAAATTGGAATAATACAATAAATAAAGCAGGCAAATCAGATTTTTGAATTAAATTAAAGCATAAATAATCAAGATCTCAGGATCCCTTTAGTAATTATACTTAAAATATAAGATTTAAATACAGGAAAAATATAGAAAAATCCTAGGAAAATACCCAATTTCCGCTGCTCAAAAACCCATCAGCGATTTGGCATCTCTATCGCTTTTGTAGAACCTATAGCTCCCGACGCCTGCAGCTGCGTTTGCCGTCGTCGTCGCCGCTGCCCATCGTCAATTTTTATTTTATTTATTTCGCCGCTGCTGCTGCTGGGCGCTTTTGTTGTTGGCTGCAGCGGCGTGTGAGTGTGTGCACTTTTTGTTGTTGTTGTTTTTTGTTGCTTTTCTTTATTTTTTTTTTTTTTGCTCTATCGTTACTCGTTTTCATTTCGCCTGCTGCTGCGGTTTCAGTTGTCATTTTACTACAGCCGCTGTTAGTTAGTTATTTGTGTGCGTCGTCTCGTCGCGCTTTTCGCAGCGAAACGAAGTTGGGAGCAAGACGACAAAATTGCAGTAGCAGCGGCCGTCGCCGCAGCAGCAGCAGCAGCAGTTGCAATAGTAACGAAAGCGAGTAGCAGTAGGAGCAAAAGCATCCTTGCTGAGCGTGCGCGCGGGCTTCGAAAAAAAAAAAAAACAAAATAAATGCGCGATGGGATTTTTGGATTTGTAATTATTTTTTTTTCGTGCGCCTTCGTTATGCGAATTTCAAGTGCAATTTTTCCTGCTAGTTCTGCCTGCTGCTGCTTTTCAGTCGCTATCGCGATCTTCTCAAGGCTGCACGCGTTTTCCGCTGACGCCGCTGCTCGCGTCTGCGTCGCGTCGTCATCGCGTCTGTGTCGCGTCTACGTGTTCAAAGGCAGAAATTCCTTTTAGTTCGTGCCATTTTTCGCCTTCATAATTCACCCCAGCCCTCGCCCTCAATTATTTGCAAATTTTTTCCACCCCGTCCTGCGTCGCGCGCTTCGCGTTTCGTTCCTAATTCTTATTATTATAATTTCATATTTTTTTTCGGTGTTTTTGTGTGCTCAGAAGAGAAAAATGAACGCCACGTTTGAAGTGCATGCATAACGCATATGTAAAGTTCAAGGAAGTCCAACGAAAGGCCAACACATGTATTCAAAAGGAAATCAAATAGTTCAAATTCATTGAAAGATAAAAGCAGAAAATAAATAAAAATAAAATAGAAACCAACGAGAGACGAGGGATTTTCGGGTTTTAGTGTGCAGTTTTGGAGAGCGGTTAATATTTTTTCCTCTAACACCCCGCCGCTGCCTGCTGCATACAGCAAACAGGGTGAGTCAAGCGCACACACGGCGTATACGCGATGCGTCAAGCATACGCAGTGTGGGCTGCGGTAGAAATGTATGGGAATTATGTAAGGATGTGCCAATTAGGTGGTTTCAATTAATTATTATTTATTCTTTTAAAAAAAATATATTTATTTATATTTGTTTATTGAAATTATATTTACAGAATTATTTATTATTTAGTAAGCTCCTAATGATGCTCTTTCCCTTCTCTAATCTTTTTTTAATGTAATCATAAACCATATATGACTTATATTATATCATTTCTATAGTATATACCCTAAGCAAGTGCTTTCTTATAGGCGAATAACGTTGTGTATGGCAGACTTTCTGTCGTGGTGCTAAAGCCAAAAATGCCTTGAACTGTCGTCGCTAAATGATATTCTTAGTTCTTTTTTCGATTTAATTTTTTTTTTGTAATTTTTTGTTGCTATTATTATTATTATTATTGCCGGCTTTGCTGGCGTCTTTATCAGTCATTTGCTTGTGTATTATCAGTCTAAGAGCCGTAAAACAAAAGCAAAGAAATTGAAAACGCCTGAAATTCAATTAGAAACAAGAAAAAGAAATTTATTTCGAATTGCATGTATGCAAGTGCTCTGCCGGCGTCTCTCTGATAAGGCGAAGGCAAAGTGCGCTCGTGTGGGCGGCGGTGGGTGGCCAAGGGCAAGGCATGCGTGTGTGATAAGGCGCGAGTGTGTGTGCTTGAGGGGGGCGCGGAGGGGGAGTCAGCGATAGATCAGGTGAATGCTTTTTGCTGTTGCTTTCTGGCTTCTGCTCATATAATATTAAATACTGCGTTTTTGTGCTTATTTTTTTTGTTGCCTATTTGCTTATTTAATACCATATATACACGTCTCCGCAATCTACGGAGAGGCAGGCACTCAAATTATTCGCTGGAAGCCTGATATTTCAAATAAACAATTAATGGACACTTCGTTGGGCTGAAATATTTCCCTGGATTGGGTTTTATTTAGTTCTAAGGAAAATTAGGAATTCTAGAAAAAGCTAGAAATTAATTCAACATTTTTGTACTTCTGGGAAACTTAATCTTTATCATATCAGCATATTTTAAAGGAAAAAGGATCTCCTTATTAGGCTAGGATTTCTAAGACCTCTTTTCCTTATTCTTAGTTAGTCTAGAAGGGATCCTCAGTTCTCAGAACGAGCCGAGTCTTTTCTGTTCTATTTTTTTTTAGGATTCTTTTTTTTCGCGTTTTTGCTCTGCTTAATGCAGCGCAACGAATTGCGGCGAGCGGCAAAAAAGCTTTTCATCAGCCCACAGCCCGCAGCCGACAACAACACACCCATAGACACACACACGCGCACACACACACACTCAGAGCAACGTGGCTCTGAAACAACAACAGCAACAGCAACAACAGGAGCAATGAAAAACATTTTCCCACGATTTGAAAACGGCGACGATGACGTTCGTCACCTACAGAGAGGAAAAACCACCGCCCTCATCATCAGCGGCCTCTCCCACTCTCCATCCTCAAACTCATCTAAATGCAGACGCCTTTCAATTCTTCGCGAGACGCTTCCCTTTTCTTTATTTTTCACGAACAATCTCTTTTGCAGTTTTTTTCTTTTATTTTAAGGAAAAGGGTTTGATTTGCATTTCCTTTGGGGCTTTATTATTATTTTTTGCCTTTCAATTAAAAATTTAAGAAATATTCTTGGAAAAGAGTAACAACTTAGGTAGATATAATTTTTGGCAAGGGAAAGGGTTTAAATTAAGGGTTTTGTTCAATTTGTAATGAAATAAAAATAATAGTAATAATAAGGAAACTTTAATTGTTTTTTTTTTTAAATCTCTTCCTAATTCAAAAATATTTAAATAAATACAAAACTGCAATAATAAGTTAGGGTTATTATCTTATTATTAATTTAGTTCACACACTGAGCACCTTAAATAATAGAGTTTTTGGTTTATTATAACCTAAATTGAATTTAGTCATTAGGATCTAGTACTTAAACATTTTTTTTTTTTTTTTTTTTTCTGAAATAAATGCTAAATTCTTTTCTTAAAGCAAAAACTTACATCAATCGTTGAAGATCGAGCGACTTAAAGCTTAAACCCAAGTTTTGCCCCTAAATTTTTACTAGCCACAATTAATGCCGATTAAACCCAATTAATTCTGATTAATTTTTGCGGAGTAAACATTTTCCCTATGTAACTCGTACCTGGCTTTCCACTTTCCTCTCCCCTCTCCTCCTCCCAGCTCGCCGTCATTCGTCATTCGCTGCCCGGCCGCTGGGTGTGGGAAAGTGGGCGGAGCAGCAGAAAAAACAGAAAAAAAAAGAATTGTAACCCATGTTTTGTTGGTGTTTCATTTTCTCCCCTCAGCCGGTCGCCTTTGTAGCTCGTGTGTGTTGGGTTGGCTCTTCGTGTTTCGTTTGTTTGCTGGCCTCTCCCCACCACCCCCGCTTGCCGTGTGTTTTAGTTGTAATTGCATTTGTACAACGCCGGCTGGGTCACTGCAAACGCAAATATATACATAAAGTGCTCTGTGCTCTGTGCACATATAGAAATGGCTGTTACCTTCGCCATGCGACACGCGCTTAAATTGAATTGGATCATATCTTTTTTCCCATTTGTGTGTGCGGCGTGTGTAAATTGCAGGCCACGCCTCTTGCATTTGCCATTGCCCTTCCTTTCTATGTGACTCCCCCTCTATCTCTTTGTTTTGCTAGGCTGGTCACACTACAACACACTAAATTGTATGAGAAAAAATAAAAGCGAAAGAAAAGTGATTTTTCTTGGCCTGCATTTGGCCCTGAAATGTCCATTAGTTCATTAGCCACAATTGACTGCCGACAGGGAATACTCTAAGTAAGGGTCCAACAGCTATTGAATACGGAATAAAAAAGAGGAAAGAAAAAATAAATATTATACTAAAATTTCACTTGAAAAATAATATTTCAGTAATTTATGGAGTAGGTCTTACAGTAATTAAAGTATCTAAAGGATCTGTACCATATTTCTTAAAATGAAAACTATCTATGGGTTATTTTCTCTTTTAACTTTCTCTTTATCATAAAATATAAGAAGATCTTTAGCCTTTTTTTTGTTAATAATATCCCAAATAAATAGTTAATAATTCAAATTTTTTAAGGTATTTCATTCAAGTGTATTCTGTGCCATATTTCCCATTTTATTAGCACTGGCTTCAAGGGCGGCAAGTCCCGCTCCAGTCGATCGAAGTTGCTGTTTCTAGAACTGCTATTTCTAGTATTTTTCTATTTTGCTGTTTTTTTTCTTCTTACTGCTGCTTTTGTTGTCATTATGAATGAGTTTAATCAATTTCGCAGAGCGGAAAAGCGGAAAAGAGAAGGCCATTGTTGTTGGCCGCTGGGCGCTGACAGGTCGCAAGTGTTTGCACTTGACTCAGCACCATGGGCCTATTGTGTCCGTTCTCGGCACTGCCATTCACTCGATTTAGAGATGTGTAGATCAATAAGAAAATATCGATAAGTATATACATACTTAAAGTAATATATCGAACATTTTTAGTCCTTAATTTACATATCAATTATATCGAATTTACAATATTCCACTATCCTTGGCCTTTTATGAGTTAATCAATGTGTAGATCATTATCGACCTTGAATAATATATAGAAAATGTTTAAACATTATTCACAAAAAAGTCGATGTAAAATATTTTACAATCTTTAGATCTCCAATAATATAAGTTAATCGAAAAATATCGATAGTAAACGATAAATATTCTCCATTATATCGATTAAAATTAACGAATTATCAAAATGATTAAGGATTTTTAAATATAAGCTTACAAACCACTTTTAAATATATTTAAATATCAATATAAACTTCCCCTTACGATAGTTACCTATCGATATCTGGTGTCATATCTATGGCGCTTGCAGTGCCAATTCCCATTCCGATTGCAATTCCGATTCTGAACTGAATCGCAGCTTAATTGCAGGCCAACACACATGTGGTTACACACTGGCCATTATCTTCGGGGTCCGTAGAATAAAGACCCGGCCAAGAGATTGCAGTTTCTTTGGTTATGGTTCAAGTTCTGGTCTCTCCACTCTTGGATCACAAAGACTATTGGCTTTGTCGGAACCCGCTGATTGATTGTCTATTAATAAGAGTTGCCATTTTCATCTTCATTTTTGCCAGCAAACTGAAATTAATTTTCCCCCTTTCCGCTTTCCTCTTCTTTCTTTGCAGGTGAGTTCTGTGTGCCGAGTGTGTGTTGTGTGGAAATCTCACTAATCGAATATGTAATTTGGGTAAGCCTGGGAACTAAGATTTTTATTTCAAGCGGAGAGTTAGCTAGGGTTTTTGTAGATTTTATTTTAAATTAAACTCTCTTTAGTTAATTAATTGTTACAAATTTTTGACAAACTCATTAATTCCTTACGAGGATAAGCTTCCCACCAAAATGAATTTTTATATCAAATTTTTTCCTGCCTCAGACAGCTGCAAAATTGTTCTTTTAAATTCGCGCGTGCCAAAAATAAATTTCAGCTTAAAAGTGAACAAATAAAGAGAATAAAAAAAGAAAAAGGAATATAGAAAAATAATAAGAACTGAGGGGGGACCCTGTTTTATTTTTGAGGATGTTACCTGCTGACTTCTGTTTCGGTTTCTGTCTCGTCTCGTTTCAGTCTTTATGGCTCGAAGCCCTTGGAGGAACCCTTGTCTTAAATGCGACTCTCGTCTCATTGCCTTTGGCAGCTGTTTGTTGACCCAAATTTCTTAACCGAAGATTTCTATCAGTTGGCTTCCCGATGTCAGGGAGTCCGAGTAAATTAAAGCCCTTGGCCGCAGGCAGGGCAACCCTTTTATTTCGGTTTTCATCTAGTGAAAGTTCCTTCCTCTTGCGGCGCGTGCCAGAAGAAAGGAGAAAGAGGCAAAAGAAAGCGAGAGCCAGCTGTTTTGATAACGGTTAATGAGGCACCGGACACCGTTAGGTTCTTAAGCGAGTGAAAGTGGTCTCTTCCCATTCATTCCAGATCGATCTAGATGGACAAAGGAAATGGGAAATGGCCAAGATAGCGGTCTTATTTCGGTTAATAACCGTTAGGGGTAATAAGTGAAAGTTTTTTGCTCATTAATAGGGTAACAGGGAGTGTGGCAGATGTTGTAGAGTATACCGTTAGGATTCTTCGGAGAAATTAATGCTCTTATGGCCAATTAAGAAAGTAGAATTGTAAATAAGTAGAATTCTGCATAAAAGAAACTCTTGCAACCCAGAATTCCCTTAAAAAAACAAATAATTAAAGCTTTAAAAATTACAAACAAAAGAGTTGAGAATTACAAGCCCCCCCCTTTCCCACCGTTCCATTCCGCCTTCCCCCCCCCCCCCCCCNACCCCCCCTCTCCCACCTTTCCTTTCCGCTGTCCCCCCCCCGCCACAATCTCAGTGATTAAGCATGTCTCGTTTCGCTTGAATTTGAAACTGCAAAACGAAAGCAAAATGTTCTCAGTTCACCGTTATGGCCGACGCATTCCATTGCCATTCCGTTCCATTCCATTCCAATTTGGCGCGGACATGCTAAAAGCATTAATCAATCATATGATATATGGCTGGGCATGGTGAAGGAGCAAATGTATTTGGCTGGAAATATGTTTCTGCCTTGATCTGGGGCGTTATCTGGCCTAATGAAGCATAATTTGTTTCCGAACTCGATCGGGGAGAGAGAGAGACTGAGATGGAGCGCAATAGATAGAGATAGAAAGATACACACAAAGAGAGAGACAGAGAGAGGGGCCCACGAGGACGATTCATCTTTTAATTACCGCGTTGAAAGCCAGCATTTTTCATCGCCGCATCGATATGCCCGGCTCTGGGGCTCTGGTCTTAAGCCACCATAGTTAACCCACGCATGCCTGAGCAATTTAGTGTGTTAAGGCTTTTGCACTAAAATAAATCTACGGCGATTTGTTTGTTTGCACAAGCTGCCGGCTGCATCTCTCCCATTCCCCTGCCCCTGCTGCTGCCGCCCCTGGACAAAATGGGTGTATCGCCCCCTCTCTAACGCTCTGCCGTTAACTGCCCGCGGGGCCTACACTAAATATAACAGTCTCTCTCTCTCTCGCCTTCATTTGTACACCTGACCCCCTGCACCGCGAGACCCGCCGCCCCTGGACTGGGTGTTATTTATCATAAAAAATTGCTCAGATTTGTTTTGCGACGGGCAAAGACATGACGCTCATTTGTTAGAGCAGAGCAACGGCAACGAAGCTTTCTCTCAGCTGCAAGCAGCCAGCCAGGCAGATACCCTATAAAATCAGAGGGTATTTACACTTTAAGGAGAGGTTTGAGCAATATATTAGAAAACTATAGGTTATAGGGGGATTTTTACCCTACATGTTGGTTTAAAAACCCTACATATGTATATGTTTTTTGCCATCATTAGCTTTAGTTTTCCTGGAAAAAGCATGGTTTTTGAATGTATTTTTACATTTTGTTTACCTTAATTAAATGGTTATCAATATCCCAATACAAAATCCATTTTTAAAATATAGATTTATTCCTAAAATATAGAAATAAATTGATTAAAAAATAATTCCGATTTACTTATATACCACATATCGATAAATTCGATTTTTATGTTATATTTGTCGGTATACAATATTTCCGATACACCAATGTACCTCATATCGATAATTTCGATTATGAATTTAAATATTTTGTTACCAAATACAGGTTCGATTTTAGATGTATCGATATTTGCGATACAGGATAATTTTGAAAAATTCTTTTTATACGATATGTTCGATTTATTATTGATAGATTTTTCATCAACCCTATATCGATATATATAATTTAATATTTTTCACATAACTTGAACCCGCTGCAAAAGCCAAAAGGGTATGCGTAGTTGCATTTTCTGCATTTCTTGTTCTTCGCCCGCTGCACTTGTGTTTGCTGCTGCTGCCGCCCCCTCACCTGGCCGAAATAACAGCCCACCTGAGATCCCCCGTCAGCGTGTGTTCTCGTTTTTATTAATGTAGCCGCCGTCGTTTGCTTCTTCTTGGCACGGCCCAAAGTTCAACGCAAATATAATCTGTCAAATAATTTATCAGTGTTTGCCGAGATCCCGATCCCCGAATCCGGAGTCCTCCCAACATGAGCTCCCTATCTGCTAGGCCAGTTCTAAAGTTCAGATTGAAGAGCCTTCTGCGAAGACGATGATGATCGAGCAGCATCTCTGCTCTCTCGCAAGCACTTCTGTATTGAACTCCCTTCTGTTTGCACAAATCTCAAGGCCGACGAGAGAGAGAGAAATGCGTGGCTTACCGATCATTTGAGATCTTTCTAAATAATAAACACAAAAAATAGGCAAGCTTTGGCTCAAGAACGCAGCGAGTTCAAAGGTAAAGCCAAAAGGTAAATAAATGTCAAAAGGTTGCTTAGTTGTATTCTTCTTTTTGGGGTATAAAAGTAAACATTTTCTTTATTTTTCAACCTTTCTTAAGGTAATCGATTGCATTTATTATTTATCGATAGATAGTTTTTTGAGCATTACCGTATTTCTAGATATTTCATAAATACAATATTTATACTGGCTTTTATTTATTGAATATTTATTCATTCATTTAGGTTGTATTTTTTGTACTTTAAATTTATTTAAGTTTAAGAATTAATAGAAATATCTAACATGTTTTATTTGTATTAAAAAGAACCAAATTTTCTTTGCAGTGCATTTTATTTTTTGTTCTATTATTGTCAACGCTTTCGCTCTTCTTGATATGCTTTTGCGTTTTGCGAAAATGCTTTCAATTGTTTGTGGCTGCATTTTGGCTCGATCCGCAGCGGCATCATCGACATGCATTTGGTTCTAGTTTTTCTCACTTTTTCATTTTAGGGATTCCTATTTTATTTCCCCTTTTTGTTGTTGTTTTCTAGTGTGTGTGTGTGGTTGTGTTTGCTCTCAAACAGAAACGATTAAATTATCTCAAGGTTGCACGCGCGCCTCTTTGCTGTTGCATCTTCCTTTTTGGCGCTTTTCGCTTCCTTTTATTGCCCGCCTTCTTTGTTTTGAAATCTCGGAGATTTCAACACCGTTTCTGCGATTTTTTTCGTTCGATTTTTATTTTTATTTCCTTTTTATTTACCTTTTTTCTGTTGCCTAAACGGTTTCGTTTTTTGGCCTACAGACCCAGTTTGTTTATTTATTTCGCGCGAGGAAGCTGATCCCAAAACCAGTTGATTTTTTGCCCTGTCCCTTCGCGACTTCTCACCCTTTTTTTTGTGCCTCTCTTAACCCCTCTTAACCCCTTTTATCTTAACCACCTGTTGCCCTTTTGGCTGCATCGATTTATCGCTCTTAACCCGCCAGCAGCAATCGCAGCCTCAAAATCCGTGTCGTGCTCCTCCTTCGCCTTGCCGAACATCGTGTGAATTATGATATTACAAGGCAAAGGCTGCTGTTTCTTCGTTTTTTTTTATTTAATTTTTTTTTTTCATGCTGACCGCTTGTGCCAGGAGCAACATGTTGCCGCTTGGTCACGTGCTCTTTTGATTTCGAGCGGCGAACAGGTGTCGAATATCGAATATCCCGGCAGATATCTCAGACATCCTCCCATGTTTATACACATATTTATCGGCCTGGACTTTGTGTGTTTATTGGTTTTAATGGCCTTAAGGCGGCGGTAAAAATAAACTTAAATTGGTTCAAGTCAACAGCATTCCGGGCTCTGGCTATCATATATCTAATTGCGTTTCCATCAGCAAAGCGAGCAAACAGCAGCTGCGAATGTTGCAACAATTGATAAGAATAACATAAATAGCACAGCAGAGGCGGCAAAGAAGGCAGTCACATTTCCAGATCATCATCAGCAGTCGCTCTAAGAAATATTTCAAGTGCAACAGGCAGCTAGAAAAATGCGCTTCAGCAAGCTCTAGGGAATAAAGCCATGGCATCCATGGCAACAATGACTAAGAAAAGTCTTGGGAAATGTACACTGGGAGGAGATATATTTAGATAAAAATAAATCGTAATTTAATTGAGGGAGAGAAACCCACTACAAGTGAGAGTAGATCCAAAAATTAGATTTAACTTTGATAAGTACTGTGAACAAAATGTGAAATAATTTATTTTAGGGAAGATACTTAATAACATTTACAAAGAACTCCAAAAAATAAATTTAACTTTGACTTAAAAGCCATTTTTGGACTTATACTTGATATTAAAAATTACAGAAATTAAAATGTTGGTACAGAAATATTATATAATACAAATTTTTGACAAGAAACCGTTCTTTTTTACCCTATACAAAAATAAATCAGCAAGTAAACTGCTATTTTTGTATTAAAAATTGTAAAAGTTAAATTTATAAATACAGAAGTATTACAAAATAATAATTTTCAACAAGAAACCCAATAATTATGAAGATAGAAACGCGTAAAAAGAAACCTGGCTACAATATATAATATTTTCTATTTTGTTTAATAATATTCCCTTGAGTTTATGAAAATGTATTCCTCTTTTCTTCTCAAATTTTCCTTGTGTGTATATTTAGCGAATTCCTGGCTGAGCCCACGCATAAGACACTGGAAGAAAATCTCAAGTGCAACATGAAGTTGCTTCATTTTGCTAACGATGCGCGCGTGTCGCCAACATGTTGCTGCTGTGTCGCCCCCTTGGTGTTGCTGTTGCTGTTGCTGTTGCTGTTGTCGTTTGTGTCATTAGTCAAAGAAACCAAGTCAGTTGCTGGCAATCAGCAGCCCGTATGTTGGCCAAATCAATTGCTAAGTTGCTGCCGCTGCCGCTTGTGTTGCTGCTGTGTTGATTGTGTCAACGACAACAGAGCGGCAGCAGCAACAATAGACTTAAGTCTGGGCATGATTCATGGACAGGCTGCAGTTTTCTATTCGAAGGTGCAACACCCACACAAAGAAGCAACACACGCTAATTGTGTGTGAAAGCGGACACGGCAGCAACTTGAGCCACATTGCTCATACGCCCACGTGGCCCCCGAAAGAAGGCAAAAGAGAGGCGCTTTTTGGCATTTCCATTTTTCCAGCATTTTCCATGGCATATTTAGCATTCGCAGCAGCGGCGGCGACAACGCAATCATAACCATAAAAAGTTGCTCATTTTCTAGGCATTTTTCTCTGGTTTTTTTCGCTACTATTTTCGGCGTTTATTTCTTGCGTCTTTTTGGCGACTATTTTGAATGAGAAAATCCGCTTTTGGTCAGCAGCCAGGCAGTCAGAGGCGGGCCGTAAAAGGAGCTTGTAAGTGCTACTGTTTCCAGGCCCGGCAAACGGTAAAAATGCCGCATAATTTACGCAAAAAAGCGCCAAGCCAGCGCGGCCAAAGCGCTCTTTTCACTTTTTTCACAAATGGCCATGCAAATTACAAGACACATTAGCCCCGGCAATCCTACGCCTGCCAGGCCAGGCCAGGCCATTCCGCCTAACCCCAAAAATGGGAGCAACAACAGCAGCAGCAGTAGCTGCTGCAGCAACAGAAATTTTTAGCTGCAGCAGCAGCAAAACGGAAATGCGACAACAGCAGCAGCCATGACAACAAACACTAGCAGCTGCCAAGTAGCCACCGAAAAATGGATTGTTTTTGGGCCAGAGTTGCCTTTATTTTTTGGGAAAATTTCCACAAATTTACACACAAAACCCCTATTTTTATAAGGCCGTTCCGGGCTAAACAAATCATTTTTATAACCCTATCTTGTCTTAAATTAATTATCCCTTAAAGAATTGAGTAAAAGAATTATTTAAAATTCTCACAGATATGGTCACATTAATTTGATGAAACACAAAGGATTTTGGCAACCCTGTTCGTACTAAGCATTGGCTACTTATTAGGGGAACCGTTGGTGGAGCCCAAAAATCGAGCCGGAAAACTTAAAGCCGGCGACTGTCTTGGCCAGCGTTTGTTTGTTTGTCGTTTTGGAGCGTTTGGAATGTTTAGTTAACCGTAAACAGTCGCCAATGCCCCCGCGCCATTTTGGCATTGATTGCCGGCCAAGGAAACACTCAAAGTACACGGCAATAATTTGGTACATTTACTATAAAAATAAAAATGATTCAAAGGGAACACCTCCTAGTTTATGCCAGATTTAATATAGCTTTTTTGTGAGGCTAACAATATTTTTAATTTGTTAAAAAATTAGTACAAGAACTCAGAACCTTATAAAATATAAAAAGAATATAATATTTAATAGATATTTTAGAATCCTCTTAAAATAGATCATAAACTCTACTCCATATCGATTTTTTTTGCGCGGTGTGAGAAGCCCAAAGCACACACATCCCGGGCAAGTCGGTGGAGCGTGAATAACATTTGGTAATCATGGCACAAACACGAAAATGCATTAACCAAAATTGTGATCATAAATTTTCAATCGACACGCGGCGGGTGCTGTTCCTCCCCTTAACCCCCTGGTGGCCGCCCCTCTTAACCCCATCCTGGCTTCGATTGCCATGAATGACTTGACTTGAGTGGACCAAGAGAGCTTTGAACTGGACTAGTAGACGGAAGACTTCGAGACCCGAGACTTGCGACTCGCGACTATCTAGCTCCGCGTATTTCTCTCTTTTATTTTTGCTGTTTTCTTGGATTTTTTTTTTGTTTTATTTTTTTTTGGCTTCGGGCATTTCTTTATCCCCACATGCGAGGATTGTGGCTGCCGCTGATGCTGCTGCAGCTGCAACAGCAAGAGCAACAGTTGTTGCAGTTGCACATTCTTGGCCAGAGAAAGTTTTGTTGTTGCTGCCGTTGCACAAGTGGCAGTTGCAGTTGCATTTTGCCGTTTGGGTCAGTTAAATGGCAAAAGGCTGAAGCAGAAAAATAAAACAAAAATGCAAAGGAGAGGTGCGTGGGTGCTGCGAAAAAATAAAATGATGAAAATCCAGCTAAGCAGCTTGAGGAACTCAAACTCAGAGGAAGTCCTCGATATTTCCTTACATTCCAAGAGATAACTTGGGATTTCTTAAAAATAATTATTATTTAAGCGTTATTTTCAATAGAAATATTTCCACATTTTAAACAATTAATTGTTAGGAAACCAAACAAATATTAAACCCTTAAGAAAAATGCCACTAACTTTTATTTAGAATGAATAGATAAATTAAATCAACTTCAAGAAGATAATCTTCTAATGGTTCTAATTTACCCAGAAATTTATTTATAGAAATCTTTCATGTAATCTTTCATTACCACAATCCTAGCTACCAAATACCTAGCAACAAGGCTGAAAGGAATTCTAGTTCAGGTTTTTATTTTTCCACGAACTTTGCCCCCCTTGAAGTCCTGGCCACTTTGCCAGTCAGTCAGTCAGCCAGTCAGTCAGTCACTCACTTATTCAGTTGAGCTCTCACAGCTTAATCAAAGCAATTTGCGAGAGGTTAACCCTAACAACCTAAAAAGCCCGTTGAAAAAAAAGCAGATAGTTGCCGCTTCTGGCATATGAGTCAGTCCTCGCTGCTCTGTGTCCCTTTTTTAGGCATCCTTTTTTCCTGAACTCTTCTCTTTTTTTTTTGTCCGGCCTGAATTCTCAAAAATGTCTAGTGTGTGTTGTGTGTGTGCCGTTGGTGTTGCTGTGGTTATTGTTGTTATGTATGTGTTTGTACAACGCCTTGAATGCGGCTTCTGTTGTCTGTTGTCGTTAGCCTGTTGCTGCTGCTGCTGCTGCTGCTGCTGTCGGTGTTGCTCTTGTTTCACTATCAACGCATTCCTTTTGGCCCCACTCGCCGCGATAAAAATTTATTGAGCCGAGGCCTCTGGGTCTCCGTTTCAGCTTCCATTTCAGTTAGCATTTTTTCCCCTTTCCATATACTCTTGGCGCGGGCATTGCGATTTTTATTCAAGGTTTGTAAGGCAATTAAGTGGAGGGTAATAAAGATTAGAGTTTATAATTTGATTTTGATAAATAACATGGTATTAATCGATTATTTTGATGGGTAGAAAAGTGAGTCATTTTTGGCTTACAAACTTATGCAAGAAAATCTTTACTTTGTGTGATAAATGGATAATCAAAATACATGGATAATTGATAAATCCATTTAAAACGATAATTTCGATTGTTGGAAAAGTGACTGCTTTTTTAATCAAGAGAATATCGGTTAGGTAACCAATTTTAATAAATATTTTGGGTATATAGAACATTTTTTAACTTTTGGTTCAGAATCCTTTAAAGTAGAATTTTTATTTTTATCGATAATTTTGATACTTCAAAAACTTAAATACTTCTGGATCATAATCTTATGTAGTTTTATTTTTTCGTCAAGAAGAGCAATAATTTTGATACCTAGAAAAGTGAGTAACCTTGTGATCAAGATTTCTTTGAAATTATCGATTTTTTCGATATATCTAGAAGTGGTTTAGAATCTTCTAAAAAATACCTTTTAACATCCCTATAATAGTTTTCGTTTTTGTTATTATTAAAAACAAAAGATAAACATATTAGATAAATACTAATTAAATAAAAAAATTAAAAATATATAACCGATAATTATCCATTGTGTATGAGTTATACAATATTCTAAAAAAGAATACCTTAAGGGTATCATAACTTCGGCCTTTAAGAACTTGGCTTCCTTTCTCGTTTCCTCTTTTTTTTTTCTTTGTGTTTTTTTTTCTTTGTGTTTTTTTTTCTTTGCTGTTTTTGGTTGTTTATTTTTATTGTTGCCGAGGTGTTGTGGCTGTTGCTGTTGCTGCTGCTCTTGCTGTTGGTGTTGCTGCTGCTGCTGCTCCTCTGACTGTTGCCGCTGCGTCTCGAAATCAATTGAGTTTAACTGCTTTTAATTTACTTGGAATTTGTGCGGCTTTAATGGATTTATGTCGGCTTATGTTGCCCCAGCTACAGGTGGCTTGAAAGTGTTGCTGCTGCTGCTTCAGTTGCTGCTTCAGTGGCACTCACTAGAGGTTGCTGCTGCTGCCGGCCGTGTGTCAGAGTGGCTTGTTCCTCTGCCACTACACAATATTAAAATTTATCATGTGCTAAAAACTTATCAATTAAATATATGCATAACATTGTCCGGGCCTCAGCTTCAGCTTCAGGTTGCTGCTGTTGCAGCCACTTGTTGCTGCTTGCTCGCCCGGCAGCAACATCAATCAAAATACAGGCATCAAAATGCAGCCGCTCGCAATTTGATGTCGCGACTGCAATTTAGACATGCCTTGCCATGTTATTAACTAATTACAGGCGACTAATCTAAAACGCCGCCATGCAACCGCGTGCAACAGGTGCCCATGCATCATCCCGGCAGTAGCAACCTTGCAACATTGCCGTTGCAGGATACACGCCAGCCACCAGCCACCGTCCAGCAGCTGCCTAATGAAAAGTGACATCTTGGCCACGACTAGGCCCAAACTGTCAACGTCTCCTTGTCTCTTTTGTCTGCCAGTTGCTGCCCCTCGTCTACCGTCTCCCTGCTCCTGCTCCTGCTCTGGGTCCTCCGCCTCGTTTGCATGTCTTGTCATTCGTCATTCTCGTGGCTTAAGCCAGGTTCAGGTGGGGCTCAGGTGCTGGGTGCATGTTGCCAGCAGCCAGAAGATGTCGCAGCCGCAAGGAGGAGAGCTTGCATAACATTTAGCCAGCCTTTGCCTTTGCCTTGGCAGGAGGGGCCCACCCGCTAGATGGCTTCGGACACATGTTGCCCATGTCGCTCATGTCGCTCATGTTGGTCGTTGTTGCTCATGTTGCACGCTCACACACACCTACAGTGCCTGGCAAAATTAAAGGGATTTCTGGTGATTAATTTAAAAGTTTTAAGAGATGTTTTTAAAGAGAATATCCATGAAGAAAAAGTGTTTTAGTCTTGAATAAGTGTGAATATTCATATATAAATATTTTATTTATAAGAATTAGCATTATAAATATATAAATATATTTTATAATGCTTCCTAAACCTTTAACCTTGCCTGTTTCTTCTTTATATTGTGACTGTGTTTGCCGGAAGCAGATTCTGTGTTAATTACAAAAGAACTGGCCCCAAGTCTCTCTGCTCCTTCGATGATTATGATGTTGTTGTTGTTGCGTTGACATGCGTTGCTAAACGTGCCGCCTGTGGTTTTGCCCTCCCCCCCTGCGGAAAAGCCCCTCTAACCCTCTCTTGATCCACACAGCACGCATTCAAATGAGGCCTCTGAGCCAGAGACTTGATTTCCTTCCCTCAGCCAAACGACAGACAGACGAACAACAACTTGCGGCTTGTGGCATGTTGCTGTTGCAGATGTTGCTGCAGTTGTTGCTGTTGCTTTTGCTGCTGCTGCTGCTGGTGGAAGATTATGAAAATTAGATATACAAATCAGCAAACGAACGGATGCTCGACGGCATCACATGGGGCAGCATCAACATTTGATGCGTACAAGATCAAGCGATGGAGAGACATGGGTATCGTTATGGGTTGAAGACTGAAGTCGGAATGCCCTTCTAAGGGGATTTTTTATAGAAATTTGATAATGAATTTAGGGGAATTAAGCTAAAAAAAATATTTCTAGTAGAATTTTGATTTTGAATTCAAGGAAATTTAGCAGAAAAATATTTATAGACAAAAATAATAAGGGTTTTCTTTATTATTCTTTGAAATAAGAAACCAGAGATTAATTTCCTTTAAAGAAATAATTTTCTCCAGCTTTTTTTTTATGTCTGGAAATATATTTTTGTGAAATATTTGTGGGATAATTATTAATGTTTACATTGGGGATATTTTAAAAGCTCTACTTAAGGGAAATTGTTTTAAACAATTTTCGATTTTGTGGGAGAGAAATAATTGCTGTTATTTTATGAACTTGGTTGAAATAAAAATGAAAGTAAAGCCGTCTTTTTAGCAACCAATTTTCTTTATGGATTTTTTAAATATGTATATAAATTTTTATAGTATAATTTATTTTTGAAAAGTTACTCCTAACATTTAGCAGTAAAGTTGTTATTTATTTCAAAATAATTAAAGGGTATTAAAATAAAATAAAAGAACCCAAGATACTTTTGCAAAACCTCTAGCTGCCTGCAGCCTAACATGCAACATATTGCTGCAGGTCAGGGTCGTGAGATGCTGCAGCTACATACATTCATAAATATATAAGAAAAATATAAAAAATATCTGCGTGAAAGGGGCAAACCTTTTTCTTATATTTTCTCTGCTCGTTTTTGGCCTGTCGCCTGCGCTGCGTAAATTGCTTACCAATCAAATGTAAGAGGCTCTCGCGGAAATTGCTTGAAACGGAAATGTGCTCCTTTTGCGTTGCCAATTTCATGTCATTTGTTGACAACGCACAACGGATATTGTTTAGTATTTTGCATAAAAGTCGTTTTCCATCTCACTTTGCGTATCGCTTTTAGTAGGTTAGAAGGAAGTTGTCGCTTAGCCTCGGCCTGCCCGTTGCCTGCTGCCTCTCGCCTGCTGCCTGCTGCCTTAGCCGCAGTTTTCTTTTGGCCTGTCCGAGAGTTGGCCTCTGGCATGGCTTAATTATAGTCTTTTGGCCTTGTGCATTTGCCAGGCGCCGCAGCAGCAACAACTTCAAAAAAAAAAGGCTGCAAAAAAGACTGAAACACAAGCCACGCCCACTCCACACACTATTTGCTTTGGCCTGCGGTCGCACTTTATTTCTGTGTTTTTTTTTTGTTGGTTTCCACTCTTTTTTTTGAGCGGTTTCTTTGGTATTTTTTCGGTTTCCAGTTGTGACTGCTATTTGGGGGGCGTGGCTGAGAGGAAAATACCAAAAAGACAGGAGGAAAATCAAGAATAAATCGAGAAATGTGTTTGAAAGCTAAGATATTACTAGGATTAAATTTTTATAAACTAGTTACATAATTATTAAGAATAAGTAGGAATTAATCTAGATTTTATTTCTCTAAGGAAAATATATGTGAGCTGAGAAAATGTACAAAATACATTAAATGTCAGTATATCAGCAGGGGTTAATATTTACAAATTATTTAAATATTAACTCCGGATAAACATAAATTATTCAAGATATTAATTCTTAATAATAAATATTTTTGAGCAGAGAAAACTAAAGATAACACAAAGGTTAAATATTTATAAATTAGTTTACTAATAACTCCGGTGAGAAATATATAAAAAGTATGCATATTTTTGAACTGAACAAATAATTAACTCATTTATGCCCAATCAATCCTTCCCTGATCTTATTCTATTTTAAAATCAGCAGAATAACAAATTCCACTTTAATTCCCGATTAATCAGCGATCACAAGTTAGTAGAGCCTAACTAATTTCATTCCGCCAATATCCTCCTCTTATTTTTAGTTTCCCCCACTTAACACTTGGGCAACGAACGAACCAAGGGGAGGACTAGTTTTAATATGCACTTACCTGTCAGATCATTAAAGTAAAAATTGATTTTCTAACTTGCAACGATTTTTGCATTAACAATTAGTCGTTGCAACTCCTCTGCTCCTCTTTCTTCGTGTTATTAATTAACAATGCCACACCAGGCAGGCGCATTTAAGACATTAATTGCCCGAACAGGTTCTATTTATCGTTCGGAGAACGGAGAGGCCGCATCGGGTTCGGGATCGGGAGCCCTGGACATTGGGAAATCTGTGGGACGACGCCTCAATCAATCTAGCAAATTGTCGCCCAGTTTTTTCCTTTTTCCTTGATCGCCGCGATCTTTGTCTCGGCAATATCGAACACCAACGGGGGGCAATGGAGTGTCTCATCTGCTGCCATTATGCCAAGATCTAGATATCGGGCATATTGGCCATACTATATGGTCTCTAATTATGACAACTACGCAGCTGTGCGTGCTCACGTGATTTTCTAATTAGACATCGGCGGAGATAGAGATGACAGTGAGCGATAAAGTCGTTGCCATCATCTCGTCATCGTCATCGGATGGGGCAGCGTTGCTAAATTGACAATCGGAGCGAGTTTTTTATTCGGAGCTGTCCACTTGCTGGAAAGGGGAGAAGGGTTGCCAAGGACATTTAACTCGAATGTGTATTTTTTAATAATTAATAAAAGTTTTACTCATTTTTTACAACATACATTTATAATTTTTATTACCTTATTTATTTTTTTATTTTCTTCTTAAAAACTCCCCAACTTTCTCCACTTATTTTCTGATCAACCAAAACGAGTTGGCAGCCCCGTTTGCTTAGTTGGCACACCCACAGCTGCCGCTACCGCCCGACACGCCTCCTTTTCCGCCTGCCGCCCCCTTAACCCTCAACTGCCCGCCCGTCTTAACCCCACTCTTGGCTTGGAAAGAAAGAAAAGAAGAAAAAAAAGCAGCCTCAACACGCCCACTGAAAACGCTCGCTGAGCTTTAATGCGTTTTCATTTAACACACGTCTTGGCCTGGCTTGTTAGCCTGTGCCGGTATGGGTGTATTGGGGTGTGTGTGTGCGAGTGAGTGTGCGAGAGTGTGTGCGTGAACACCTCCCACTTGGCAATCTAATATAAAAAGTCAGGCACCGCGACTTGGACTTGGACTGCCGAGCTCCTTGGCTACCGATTTTTCGACGAGTCTGTTTCTTTTCTGCGGATACTCTATGTGTTTTTGGGGGTTTTCTGATTTTAGTTTTTTTTAGATTAAAAATATTTGTTGGAAAGCTGATTTATTTACGTATTAATTTGTATATATTTTATGGAGTTTTCTTGAACAGAAATATTTTTGTTTAATAATTTCCCTGGGATTCTGCGAGCAGCATTCAGAGTCCTTGTTTTTGGATTTAATATCTCAATGAAGAAAATAAATATAATAAATATTTTCTGTATAATTTATTCAAGTACATATTTTTATGAACTTAAATAAGATATATTTCCTTTGTATTTTTTATTATTAGGTGTTATTTGTAGCAAAAAATATCGTAAAGGTCTTTAACTATAACCTTTTCCTAAAGCTTTCATTTTATGGAATACTTAGTTTATATATTTTTTGAAGTAACAGTAAGGGCACCTTAAATTTCGGTTTTCAATAACTGATTTACCTCCGCAGCGTTTTCATCTCTCATTTTTTTCGCACATTTTTCGCTGGCTTTTGGCGCTTTTTCGCTTCCGCATGCCTAGACCGAGTTTATATTTATATATATATGGATATGCCATGGGGTCTTCACTATATATATTTATATATATGCTATGTGGCATATGTATATCAATATTTTGCAGCTCGTTCGGAGCCGCTGCTGGCTCTCGCTCCACATTAATAACGCATCCCACCCTCTAATTGCATTTTACCTGGTCGCCTTTAATCGAATTTTCCCGAGCCTTGCTCTGGTGCTCCTTCTTGTCAGAACGATGCACAATTTCGATTACGCTCAGCTATGTTAACCGATTACATATATATCTCGACTTGCTCGTATATATAAATACTTTTATTTTTTTCTATATTTTTTTTGGGGGCCTGATAAGTGCCAACGAAGTTGTCTGCTCTCTCGGCGGCTTTAGAAAGTGCTTCCGCATTTGCTGGGCCGAACCCGAGCTCTCTGCGAGGAGAGTTATGTGCCCAGATTAGCGGGTGTGTGCTAATGTCTCGGGGCCCCGGCTCGGAGTGAGTTTGGGTCACTCTTTATCTGCCTATCGAATGCGGCCTAATGAAACCCATAACTCGGCACTTTTCCGGAGCGAATGGCGGCCGGGCCGCGGCGCCTTATTGGGGTCATGCGAAAGGTGTCGGTCGCTAATCGTCGCCGCCGAGGAGCCAAAAATGGGAATAGGGAGTGGATGTGCTCCTCCCAAAAAGGGGCAGCCGGTAGTAGGTGCCACCTGCCTTGAAATTCTGGGGTCTGAAGGGGGAGAAATTGAAGAGAAAATAAAGGAATGATTTTTTAGAGAAAATTGAATCAAGGGAAAATATTGAAGAAAAAGTTAAAGATCATCCTTAAGCCTTTATAAATATTTTCAATTTTTTCTTATATTTTATAATTATAAATAACAATAAAGCAGGGATTTAATAAAGAAAAAGGAACTCAGGGAAAATGTTAAAAAAAAGTTAAAGCTCATCTGGAAACCTTTATTGATATTCTTAAAGGTTTTTAAGAGTTTATTTGATTATATTTAAATATTTATAAATAAAAATAAAGCGCAGATTATATAAAGAAAAATAAATTCAGGGAAAATGTTAAAGTAAAAGTTAAAGCTAATCTTAAAACCTTTATAAATATTCTTTATTTATAATATAAATATTCTTAAAGATTTTTAAGAATTTATTTGAGTATATTTTTATATTTATAAGTCTTCTATATTCATATGATTATAATCAAGACCTATCCTTGGCTTTATATATATCCATCTAAATAATTGTCTAAAATCCGTGCTCTCCTTTCTCTTTTCTTGTGTCTTGCAGGTGAGTTATTTCGAACGACTTCAATTAGCAATTGAGATTACTCTCGTACTCGGCTCGGAGAAGCAGGTAAAAAAATGCCTTAAATAGCCAAATGCCCCAAAAAGCATAAGAAGGAGTGTGTGTACGAGTGTGTGTGTGCGAGTGTGTGTGGACTGTGGCCAAGAGCCACATGGATTTGGTTGTGGATGCATATTCAGTCGGCTGATTTGGCTAAAGGCTGTCACACTTTCCTTGGGCCGCTAAGAGAAATGACCACAAAATGCGAACATAAATCAACACAATGGCCAAAAGGTGTGGAGACCGTGCAGCAGCAGCAGCAGCAACAGCAGCAACCACTTGGGCATATGAAAATGCAAATTTCACATGGGAAAAACAAGCCGCGGGGGATGACAATTTGCTCTGGCTGTTTTCTGCTGCTTTTCTGCTTTTCCGCTGCTGCTGCTGCTGACTCAAAACAGTTGCAAAGTTGTTGCTGAATTAATAAACTTGCAACTGGCGGCGGCGGCTTTTGGTTGGCTTTTGTAAAAATGCCGCCAAATGCCTATTTTGATGTTGTTGCCGTGGTTGCCTTAAAGCAAACGATACGCATTCAAAATGAACGAAACAAAATTGAAATCTGACACCAAAAGAATTGACAGAAAACACACACAAAACATACCAATGCACTGGGAGAAAATGGGTTAGACAGAAAGGAAACTAAAGCAGAGGTATAACTTGGAGAAATAGGGGTTAAAAATTCAGTTAGTTTCGGAGGAAAAAAACCTGAAGTGATGGTCGATTTTCTAGTAACGATTTGTGTTCCGCAAAAAAATATTTAAACTCTATAAATAGGTGAAAAAATATAGCAGAAAAAATATTTATAAATAATTATTCTGTCTTTTTTCATAAACCTGACATGATGGAAAATTTTTAAATACCAATTCGTGTTCATATCGAAAATAAACAGGCACCTTAAATGGGTAAAAAATAAAGAATTAAATTCTAGTTAAATTTAAGGTTAGTTTCTTTCAAAAAATCTGATGTGATAAAAGATTTTATTAACACCGATTCGTGTTCAGCTTAAAGATCACATTTAATTAAATTGTATTATTTTTAAATAGCTTACAAAAATCCCCAAGCCTTCCTAATTTTTTGCAGTGTCCAAGAAACTTTGGCTAACAATTGCAACGGCTTTTCGGGTGACTTCCAGACTTGGTTCGGCCAACAAAAATGCAAATTCAATGAATGCCCATTCGGCCTACCTCCCCCTCCCCTAACTCCCCCTGGGCCGCCCCCCTCACTGCCCCTTCAGCTCCCGAACGTGACTCAAATTGCTTTTAAATTGTTTTAGCAAGCAATAAACGAACGAACGAACCAACGGCGGCGAGAGTTTAGTTATTTTTTGGTTTTTCTCCTTTTTTTTATCCCTGCCAGCAGCTGCTGGTCCAAATATTTCTCTTTCAATCTTTTTTTTCTTTTATAGATATATTTTTTTTTGCTTGAATTTTGGCAATTGAAATGTCCCAGTGTCGGGTGGAAAATGTTTCGTTTTTTCCCCCGGCCAGGCCAGGTCCGGTCCTGATCTTAATTTTCATTGAAGTCCAGCAGCTTCCAGCTACAAAAAAAAATACGGAAAAACAAGGCCAAAAAATATATGAATAACTGTTAATTGTACAAATATATTGGCGTCCATTACAGATTTCGCTTAATTGGCTTGCGGGGCCCGTTGGGGGCGGGAATGGGTAATTTGTCTCTAGTTTTGCATTTCCGTTTGGGGATTGGGCTCCCTCTCTCTCGCGAGAGATCATTGGGAATAGATATAAGGCTAAGGCATAAGGCCTGCTGCCGGTGATTATTATTATGTAAATTTTTGTGTAAAAATGGCTAACAATGTCGTAAATTGGCTGAATTGTGGGATTATCAGGGGTCTCTTTCGGGGCTAAATCGGTTGGAATAAGTGGTTAAAGTGGTGTAAGTAGAGTAACTGCTGTTTTGGGTTGGAGAAACTAAGTCATTATGAGGACTAGCCCATTTTCGGGGTAAATTATCGAAGTTAATTGATTTTTGCAAGGGAAAATATCGATAAGTTTTATTATTTTCCATCTGTAATTGTTTTTTTTTTAATTTTAAACTTTTTTTAAGAATTATATCTCAATTCTATCAGTCGAGAGACTTATATACAAACATAAAGCCAATATTTTGGTAAAACGATAACTTTTATTATTTTCCATTCCAATTTTTTTTTTTTTAATTCTTAAGCTTTTTGGAAGTCCTAAGATCCTAATTCTATCAGTTGACCTTCCTTAGTTATTAATTCTTAAACCTAAATACAATTTGAAGATCCCTCAGAGACCTCAAAGAAGTTAATCGATTTTAAATCGATTTTTTAGGGATAAATATCAATAAATTGAAATGTTTTCCATCTATAATTAGTTTTTTTTTTCTAAAGCTTTTTGAAAGTATTAGGAACTTTATTCTATCAGCTGACCTTCCTTGGTTATTAATTCCTAAACCCAAATACAAATTGAAGATCCCCCAGAGACGCAAAGACTTATCCACAGACTTAAGCCTTATTATACCTCGTACCCTGGGTGGTTCTCGGACTTCGCCCATTCTCTTCCTATATTTTTTTTCCCAGACTCTTGTAAGTTGTGGCAAAGTGCTGGGATTTCTGCGCAGATTTATGAACAGAAGCGGCGGCATTTGAAGGCTTTACCCACCGCCTGGACTGAGCCATGGCCATGGCTCGCTCCTCTCCTGGCTTCTTGTGGCCTGTCACTAATGACAACGGTAGCAGCTACTGGTTACTGGTTACTGGTCACTGCCAGCTCTCCTGCCGGCAATTACTTAATTTACACTTGACCATTGTTGCCAGTTCCTGTCTGTTCGGCGAGAGTGTCGTCGTCGTCGTCGTCGTCCTCCGTTAACCCATCGCTGGTGCTGTGGGGTGTAAATCAAGTCGCGCGGCCCTGAGAAGACGCTGACTGAAAGTTGGAGCGGCGTTCGCCATTGAAGCAGAAAATTACTTTCATCATAATTTAAAGTTACTTATGACCACAGCGGCAGCCAGAACGGGTTGCGGTTGGGCCCCAGCTTTTTCTCGTTTTTTCCCGTTTTCCTTTTTCCTTTTTCTATTCTTTAGCTGTTGTTCTCTTTGTCTTAGGCACACGGGGCACAAATTGAAAAATCATCTAAAACCAGGATGTGCTCGAGAGACCGACCCTGTACTTGGACTTGGGTTTGGGCTTGGACTTGGACTTGGTCTTGGACCGAGCCAAGCCAAGCCAAACATTTGCACGTCAAACAAAGTGGCAGTGAAATAACAAAATTATGTTGGCAGATTTGTGGCGACGACCGGCGATGGAAATTATGGCAGCAACGGCAGCAGCCATGGGCTCCAGGAGAGCTCTGGCCATAGATATATATATAATTGCTATGTGGTGGTCCCCACTGCTGCTGCTGCTGCGGCTTAAGTTACTGCCGCAGTGGCTGCTGCAACGGCTGGTGACGTTTTGGCATGAATGATGTGGCGTGGGCTTCCTTCTCAGAGTCAAAGAGTCTTCTTAGGCCTTAACTATGGCTAAATGGTCACACACAAGAAATCATTTAATTTTTTTGTATTCAAGTTGTTAATTTTGAATTTTTTTTTAAATATATATTTATAGAGATAAAAAAAGGTTAATTTTATATAGAAAAAAACACCCCTAAACCCGTACCCTGGCTGCGCATAAATTAAACTTAATTTGATTTGCTGTTGCAGTTGCAGTTGCAGTCGCCTCATCCATAACAATGCAACGCGACGCCGCGATAGCCGTGACTTTGGGCCAGAGGAGCCTTGGCTTTTGGTATCCACAATCAAGTCAAGTGTTTATTTGTTTATGGGATTTTGTTTTTTTTTTTGCCTCTTTCCAAAGCGGAGCATGAGTGGCATGTTGCATGTGGCAGTTGCAGCAGCAACTTGCAACCGTTGCAACTGCTGGTGGTCCGATCTCGGTGCCTCCTCCTCCTCCTCCTCGATTGCGTTCCGTTCGTGCGTTTTTGTTTGCCGCAATTAGCGTGTGGGCAGTTGGCTCGGGATTGGGATTGCGATTTCGGTCAGGCTATCGGAGGAGGATCAGAGGAGGATCGGAGGATGGAGGATGGGGGATCAGAGCATGGAGGATGGATTTGTTGTACGGGGGTGTGGCAGCGGGACACGACGTGTGAGTGAAAGTCGGCACGAGGCACCTTCGCTCAGCGGCACACTTGGGGAAAATTAGAATGGCGATGGGAGAATTTTGTATATCGATCACAATATTACCGATAAATTCTTAAACGCATTCTTAATATTAAGAAATGAAGAAGAAAGGGAAAAAAATATCGATAAAATATCGAAGAAAAATTTAAAACTTCGATATTTAAGGTTAATTAAGGAATGAAGAAGGAAAGGCAAAAAAATATCGATAAGATATCGAACCAAAATTTAAAACATCAATATTTATATCAGTTCCTCATTATATCAAAGTAAAAATATCAGAAGTAATATAATTTTTGTGTTAACGATATTTATCGATAATTTTAATCAATAATAGTTATTGGTTAACACTTCTAGATATTGTTAAAAAAAAAAAAATTCTTATTAATAAAATAATTTCCGAAGCAGTTCCCTTGGAATTTATAGAAAAAAATCCACATTTTTTTCAAGTGTTCCACTCGCAACGGATTCCAAAACGTTCCAACCTGTTCCGGATAGTTCCAATCGTTCCGCCTGGCATTCGCCGAACACCTGTAGCTGTTGTTGCTGTTGCTGGTTGCGCCAAAACAGGTTCGCATTGAGCTCGTTAGTTAATTCAAAGCTGTAAATATTATAACAGACCGCGTTCCATTATTGTATTAACAGCAGCAGAAAGCGAGGGGTGTCCTCCTCCTCCTCCTTCTCTAGAGCGGGAAAGAGATGGAGAGCTGGAGTTTGGAAATGGAAAGATCGGATTGATCTACTCCAAAAACATGATTGCCGTCCGAGCGGGTATTTTTAGGCTTTACTTTATTTTTAGCCACGAAAATTGGATTACAAATAACTGACACGAGTCCATATAGTTTTTCCTTCTTTTTTTTGATTTTTCAAATTAAAATGGAAATTTTTGCGCGTTGTGATTGATGTGGGTTAATTTGGTTGCTCAGCGGGATCGATTAAGAGCGGGTTAACGCGAAGCGGGGCGGTGGGCGATGAAAAGTGGAATGTGAAAAATGACTGGATGATGGCGAGATAAAAGTGAATGGTGAAAATGCAGCAGAAATTAACTGCTCTCGAAGAAAAAGTATATTAAATAATATAAGAAAATTACTAAGAAATAATAATAACAATAAATAATAAAAAAGGGACCTTTAAAAGCCCTTTCTTTTGCTCCATTGCCCCCCATTCGCCTTCGATTTATTGTGTTTTTTGTTTCGTTGTTGCTCACATTACTCATACGCCGTGTTGCACATACGAGGCGAGTATAAAATAACAGATTTATGCCTGCGTTCCAGCCAATGACACGCCAATTAGCCGCCACCGTTGCCGCTGCACCAACAATAACAACAACCAGAGAGGCTGGCAAATAAAGCTTTGACATTTTTATGATGCTAAGCGGACAACAACAACAACAGAAAAAAATTGGAGGGAAGCAAATGGGGTGGGAGCACACTGGGCCAAAGAAAAACACTCTTAAAACATGAAGAACTTTTAGTAAAAATTATATAAAAAATGGAAAAAAATATTTTGAAAAAAGAAATACATTAAAAAAATAAACAGGAATCGAACCCATGTCTCCTGACTTAAGTGCAAGCGAGATAGATAAAAACCCTGCAACCTCAAAGGCTCATAACTCCGCCATTTATCAACCAATTTCACTTAATTTTTAAATATAGATTCCCACTATTACACCCCCCATTCTCACCGTGCAGCGGGTGTGTGTGGCAAGTTAATGTCGAAAATCTTGTGGCAGCTGCAGAGCCTGACCTTTGCATGTGGCAAAGTCGAATTGCGAATTGAGTTTGACAGCTGCTGGGGCGACACGATCCGATTGCGATTGCGATCGCTCTTTGACCTTAATACGCGCCAGCTGCGCGTCAACACCCTCTCCCTCCCCCTCCCCCCCTACCCCTGCGACAAAATATGGAAAAATTATGTGAAAAATCCCCAAATGCCAAGCCGCCGCCACACACACCCATCCATTGTCATTTGACACCTAATTTGGTGTGTGTGTGTGTGCGAGTCTCTAATAAGCGCTCAACACCCGCTGGCAACAGCAACATGTTGCTGCTGTGCGTGCAACAACAACATGGCAACCCTGGCTGGGGGCTTCTCTTTTTTTCGTTCCTATACTTTTTGCCTTTTTGTAATCAAGCGGGCAATCTCATTAATAAATTGCACTGCATGCAACATGTTGCAGTGGCTGCTGTGCTGCAACGGCAGCAACATTAATTGGCTGCTTAGAGAGCTGACAAGCCCCTTGTGTACAGTGAACGGTGGCTAATGACAAAACCCGGGGGATTTAGGCATGGAAGTTAAAGTTGAGTGATTAAAAGGGGGAAATATATTTCATTTTAGATTAAATAAAGCTAAATTTTCTTATATGTTTATATTCAGCTTAATTTAAAGTATTTCTTTCATTCAATACCATATTTATTCCATATTTACTTATCGATATATTTATCGTTTTGATGCTATGACAACCCTGTCTCTGGTGTGCCAACTGTACCCCATTTAAGGCCGACGATAGGTGGCGCTGCTGCAGGCCATCAACAGCGCCAGCGGGCCAACATTAATTGTTTGGGCACATTCTCAACGCTTCACGGCGATATGTTGTTAATGCGTCTGATGTTGCTGCCGTTTGCCGCTGCCGCTTCATTGATTTCGGGGCCTGCTAATTGATTTTTATGCACCCAAGCCAAGGTAGCCGAGAGCGGCAACATCGGACAAGGTGGCGGCACATATTTTAAACACAAATTACAAAGCAATAATCATAAATCTTTTTTGCGGCTCAGCAACATGCTGCAGCGGCAAGCATTTATCAAAAATTGTGTGTGTGTGTGTGGTGTGTGTGGCAGATGCCGGACAAATGAGCATTGCGTGTGCCATATCAAAATGTTGCTGGCTGCTGGCTGCAAGTTGCTGTTGTCATCGTGGCTGAAAATGTTGATAACTCGTAGTTGTTGCTGCAACGAAATGGAGCACGTGGCCAGCAATTATGTTGCTGTTGCTGTTGCAGTTGCTGTTGCTGCTGATGTTGCTGCTACAGCTTCGGCTTATGTTGCTGCTGCTGATTGCTCTTGATTAAATGCTAGTCACTCACTCGAGCTGCAAAACCCCCCCGGAAATTGTTTATGCCACGAGCTGGCTGCTGCCTGATGTTGCTGCCACATTCTACGCACATTCTGAGCCGCATTTGCAACTTCCTGGTCAGGTGTTGCTGCCGCCGTCAACTTTTGACGAAAGTTGATTAGTTTTGCATGGAGAAATTGGGAACATTTCCGCCTGCAGTGCCACAGGTAGCCAAGCCAGTGGCCAGTGGCAAGGTGACCTCCTCCTCGCTGTGACAGCAGCAGCATTCCAATGCCGCACAGCTGCAACCTGCGCACAGAGAGCCCTAGCTTATTAAACTTTAATGACTATTGGGGTGGTCTTGTTGCCGTTTTGCTGCTGCTGCAGTTGCAGTTGCAGTTGCCGCTGTCGCAATGCAATGGCAAATAATTGCAATGGCAACGTGCAACGATTTGCGGCAACGAGGTGAAGGCAGCAACAGCTACAGCACCAGCAATAATAGCAACAGCCGCAAAAAGTAACAAAATGTTTATATGAAAATTGAAAATGATTATTGCGCAACGGCAGGCAACACAAGAAAACACAACAGAACCCGACAAATAGTCAAAGTTTTCGATGCTTTGCATTCGACACGCAAAAAGCGGCAACGCAAGACAACACAGCGAGCGCCAGAAACCTCAGATAGGGATGGCAAAAGAGATCAATGTGTGCGATAAGCAACTTCGATAAGAGTATCGATAGTTTAGGTACCATAAAATGTCTAATGAAACGATTTATTGCGGGTTTAATTTGTAGCAATTGCCTGTGTTCGTGGATATGAGAATATATTCCATAGGGAGATAGAAATGCTTAAAAAATTATTCTTAAAAATATAATTAAGTTATCGATAACTTATTATATTTTCAATAGTTTCGATAGTATATTTTCGATATTTTTAAATTTAATTATCATTATAAATTTATAGGAGACAAAGATAGATGAAAAAGAAATATTTAACATCTATCGACTTGTCCCTATCATTTACATATCGATAATCAGGCATATTTTCGATAATAATCAATAGTGCTTTTCGATATTAGAGAGTTAGAATTTAATATATTGAAACAAAATCACCATAAATTAATAGGAAGACAGCAAATAAATACTTAAAAATATAATTAAGTAAGTATAATTAAGTTATCGATAACTTACAATATTTTTGATAATTTTGATACTATTTTTTATAATATTTTAAAACTGGAATTCGCATAATTGAATCAAAATCAGCATAAATTAATGAACAAAAAATACCTAAAAACTATCAAACTGTCCCTATCATTTACATATCGATAATTGGGCATATTTTCGATTATTTTGTAGAGTATTTTTTCTTAAAATATTCAAACAATCCGATATATTTTCCCGATATTTCTGCCCGATATGCATCCCTAACTCTTGGCCGTTTCATCATTGGCCCGCACCGCAACAACAATTGGCTAATAATATAAATTTTGTGGCCAAAGTAACGACAGCAGCAGCAGCAACAGCAACAGCAACAGTTGCTGCTGCAATCGTCTCGTTCCAAGGCTGCTGCTGCTACTGCTGTGTTGTCTCAACTCTGACTCGGCGGCTGATCTCGTTTTGTGTCTGGGCATCTAATTTAATTGCCTTTCAATTGCCGCTGACCTGCGCCTGGCAGCAATATGTCACAGAACCGGCACTTGTTGCTGCAGCAGCCGCAGTGACTGCCGCAGTGGCTGCTGCAAATAACTGCAAATTGTGCGGCAGCAACTGTATTGTTTGTCGCCGCTTATCTCTCTCTCTCGCTGGCCAAGAAAACAGGCAGCAACTGGCCAGTAAATCAGCGCAACAACAGCGGCAACTGGCAACAAACTGCCAGGCAACACGCATGCGCCGCCAAAAGTCATGTTCGTGCCACAAAGGCGACACCTAAGCCATACATATTGTAGGTGGCAGCAACAGCAGCAGCAGTACAAAGCTATCTGCGATCACACTGGCCAAAAACTAACGCGAAAATTATGCTAATTCGAGGCTGAAGACAGCACGCAAGTTTAGGAAAATTTTAAGCACTTTTTAATATGGCAAATATTTATTATGGCTTTAATAAACATTAACTCTAATATTTTAATAACTCCAAATATCCCAGCTTAGGGATTTCTTGCTCTGCATTATACACTCCTTTAAGCCTAATAATTTTTTTGTTTAATAATTTTGCATATTTATCTTTTGTTTTGTTTTTTTACGCAACTTGAGGCAGCAATCCCTTTTTTTTTTGTTGTGCCAGGTGGGTGTGTATGAGTGGGTGTGGGCGTGGGTCAGCATTTACAGTGGGAGCTAAGCAGCTGGCCAAAAGTGTTTGCCACTTTGAACTTGCCAAGGCAACAATAGAAAGCCGTTGGCAGGAAGCTGGAAAATGTAAGGGGAAAATCTAAGGGGGAACCAAACACGAGTGTGAGAGAGCCAGAGATCCGCTTTAAACGCTTTGAAAATTTATGAGATAAAGCCCAGAGCGAAATCCTTTCACCAGCGCAGCTCAACGATTAATAAATCAATAAAAGCATTCATAATCATAGTCGTTGCCCGCGACGTTGCCAACTTCCGCCACACAGTGACAACTGGCAATTTGAGCTGGCAACACCTCGGCAACAATGTTGCTCGCTCGCCGGCCGGGCAGCCGGTAACAATTAAGATGCCATTGGGGAGATGCCAGAGATGCCCATCATCGAAAGGAAACCAAGGCAACATGTTGCGCAACTTATCAAAATAATCATCATTCACATCGACAACAACAACACAGCAGCAGCAACGCAGCAGCAACAGCAACAACAGCAACAGCAACACAGCAGCCAGAGCAACATGAGCTGCGCAGGCAGCATTATGATAATCGCAAACGGTGTCGGCAATGTTCAAACAACGCGAAACAACAGCAAAATTGCAACTGTTTTGCAGCTCAAACACCCAAGCACTTAAAGAAAAAATTAGTAAATAAAAATAATATAAGAATATTAAGGGAGAAATATATTTTTCTAGGAATCCGCACATTCCTAGTTCTTTGAAATAATATTTTTGGGAGACTTAACCATCTTTGATTACCAATTATATTGTTAAACTACCAATTAAATTGTTAAAATAAATATAACAAAAATGTTTAAACTATCAATTAATTGTTAAATATTCCCTTAATGACAACTTTTACATAGGGTTCTTTAAAATTAAATTATTTTTTTCGAATTAACAACTGCTTATCTTTGGATTACCAATTAAATTTTAATAAAAACCAATTAAATAGCTAAAATTACTAATTAAATTGTAAAAATGTTCAATTTAATTGTAAAAATAATTAATTTGATTGTCAAACTGACCAATTGAATTTTTTAATAACCAAAAAAATTTTGAAACTAAATTAAATTAACTTAAATCAAAGTTAAGCTCATCTTTAAAGCTTTTTTACAAAAATATTTACCTTAAATTCCTTTTCAATTTCCACAAAAAAAGGTTGCTACCTTCTCAAATATTTTATATTATTATTAATTTTTTTCCCTCTGTGCCTAGTGAATGCCTCCCCCCCTACTAACCCCCCTGCTCACCTCACCCCTTCTCCTATCGCAATTAATAATCGAGTTGAGAGAGAAAAAACGAGGCGCGGCATAACTGAAACTCAACTGCAACTCAACTGAACTGCATCGTGCGCCCTTCTTTTTGATTTAAAATGTGCCGCCATCGCACGTAGGCGTACTCACACGCAGTTGCCCCCGTACCTGGCCCCCTGGTCCCCCCTCTCAGCTGAGACAGCGACACCCCTGGAAAACAAGTGGCCAGACCGGAGAGACTCTGCTCTGGCTTCATCAGTCAAGTGTGTTTGCTGGCTGGCCTGCACCACAAAAGGTTTTGCCATGAACCAGAACTGGTAGATGGTAGAGAACACTCCACTCCAAGGATGCCACAGCCAACGTCCAACGGTAACTGCAACATCCACGGCAGCAACTGGCAACTGGCAACCGGCAACTTGCAACCATTTGTGGGCTGTGGCGTGTGCGTGGGCCTCGACTTGGATTGGATGGCCGAATCCGGAGGAGAGATCATGAAGCTGGAGAGAGATCATCATTGATCATTGTCTGATCTGGTGACCAGTGACCAGACTTTGACTTTGACTTTGATTGCCATCTTGAAACTGGGGCCAAAGCAAGTCTTTGAAAAGGAAAGGAAAGCCTCAAGAAAATGATAGAAAAATTACAAAAAAATAAAGGCGAAAGAAAGGCCCATAATTAAACGATTTAATGCATTATTAAAGCCTTTGCTCCCTGCAAAACAAATGTTAATTGGCGCTTTTCTCTCTGGCTAATAAAATCTTGTACTGTTAATCTAAGTGAATCAGTAATCCCGCCTCCGACATCTAGTAACTGCTCACACTCTATATCTTCAGCCGACCACGCCCACCCTTAAAACCACCGGGCAATTAAGTTTATAAATAAATAAATCAAATGCAAATTTTCTATCCAGCAGCTGAGTGTAGGAAAATCGTTCGTGAAAAGACTTTGGGAGGGAAAAACAAAACATGAAAGGCAAAACGGCCCGCCGGCCGCCTTCTTGTGGGTGTGACATGGTTCCCGGGGGGTTAGAAAGGGGGGCTGGAGGGGGAACGGCGGCGCCTGCCTCAGGTGAGCGGCCAAGCATGAGGTGAGGTGCGGAGCGGGGCCAAGAATTGTTGGCGGCTCGTCAGGGAGCCTTAATTAGAAAATTGCTAATAACTCATGCACACGAACAAATTTCAATATTAATGAGTTTTGGGCCAACGACGGCAGCCACATCAAGTAAGTGCAGCAGCAGCAGTAGCAGTAGCAGCAGCGGCAGTAAGCAATGCAGCAGCTACTGCAGCAGCCACTGCCAAGTGCCACTGCCATGCATTTCAAGAAAAATATACAAGTAACTCAACTTATTTAATTAATATATTTAAAATAACTTAGTTATCGATACAAAAGCATCACATTTGTACTTATCGAACCTAGAAATATCGATAAAAAAATAATAGTTTGTGGTAACATTAGTAAGTAATCGATTTTTCTATTTATTTAAGGTAATTTGTTTGCTAAAAGTTTCGACGTTGAAGGAAAAACAATGTAATTTGAAAATATAGATGTAAATATATTATAAATATCGATTAAAAAATACTAATGTATGGTAACATTATATAATAATCGATTTATCGATTTCTAGATTTATTTCATGTTATTTTCTTACCAAAAGTTTTCAATTTGGAAGGCAACCTATATAATCTCCAAAAATAAATTTAGGAAATGATAAATGAAGTTATATCCATTTTTATAACATGAAAAAATAATTTATTTAATAAATTATTGCTACAATTTAAGGTGAAAATATTGACTAATTTAAGGCTAAATTTCCCCACCACTGACCCCCTTTTAATCCCAGTGCAGCAGTCGCATATGCTGACTGACTTTAGGTGTACCTGCGCCGGCAGCGGGGGTCTTTAATTGAAAAGAAGCCCACAAAAAGCCCAAAAAAAAGAGGAAAAACTTAAGAAAAAACTCAAGAAAAAAACAGTGGAAATGGGAATGTAAAAAGGCAGCATCTTGACCACTGGGCTCGGTGGGAGACCGGCTAACTACGACGCTTAGCTTTCTGGGCTGCCTGTCTTACGCTGCTCATTAACTTGGCCAAGAACTCTATAGGTAGCAGCCAGCAGCAGCTCATCATTTGACTGATTTAGATGTCAGTAATTGCCAGGCTCCCCCCCCACTCCTGGGACTCCCTGGGTTGGCCTTTGTCCGCCCCCCCGCCCCGCTTGCCACATAATTAGCATGCAAGCGGCATAAATCGCAGCAGCAACAACAATTAACAGACCCAAATTGCATGCAACACAGCCGATTTTTACCCATTCTTCAACTTCTTTTTTTAGCGGCTTTCTCTAGCGTTTTTCTTGCGTTTTTTCTTGGATTTTTTTCTCTTTCCTTTTTTTTATAGTTTTTATTTTTGCTGCTATTTTTTTTCTATATTTTTGCTACTTAGCATGCATTGCAGGCAGTCATTGACGTCTGCAACAGAACACGTAGGCTAGGCAGCAGCAGCAGCAACAACTGTCAATTATATTAGTTGTTGTTACTACATACAGCGCTAATTCAAAAATCATGCGTGGGCAGCAGCAACAGCAGCAGCAGCCGCAGCAACATCTCTGCACAGCAGCAACATGGCCACTGGCAACTTCTCTTAATTAAGTGTCGACCTGCCGTTGCATGCAAATGGAAATAAAAAAAAATAAAAACAACGGCAAAAAAAATACAAGAAGACCGTCCAGAAGTTGCTGTTGTGTCGCCGTTGTTGCTGCTGCTGTGGTTGCTGCTGCTGTTGCGACCTTTAGCCATTGCGTGTTGCCTGCCACTTGGGCCATAATTTCCAGGCCAACATTTTGGCTTTTCTCCTCCTCTGCCAGCGATCTTTAACTGAATGGGAAGCTCTTCGAGCGTGGCTGTGACTGTGAAAAGGTTACGAGAAAAAAACAATAAAAAATTGCCTGATTATTTGCTAAATTGCACAAATAATATTATTAGCTAATGGGATTTAATTTTAAAGTAATAACGAAGGTTGAAATTTATAGGAAAATACAAGAAATATAATATTTTAAAGTTTTTTGTAATAATATTATATTTTGAGAAATATTGAGAAATAAGTTTACATAATAGACTTTTTCCTCTGATAAATAAATAATTAATAGACGCACTTTCCTCTAACAAATAAATAATAAATGCACGCATTATTTTCCTTTGGGTTCAGTGTGAGTCCCCGTCCCCACACAAAGTTCGCACGAGTTTTCTGCTAAATTTTCCGCAACGGCAGGAAAATCGCCCGAGAGAGAGAGGAGGGCAGTAGAAGTAGTAACAAAATGCATGCGTAATTTACGCTTTACGATCGCAATGGCCTCAGATTCAGATACTCAGATTCAGGTTCAGATTCGAACTCCTCTATAATATCGTTATCGAGCTGAGAAATCGCTCTAGGGGCTCCAGGGGCTCCAGGGGCAAGGCAAGGGGCACTGAGATCCGTTGCATGCTGTGTGCCCGGTGCGTACTGCAATAAATCAAAGTTTTATTTGTTGAAATAAATTCAGAGTTTATTGCTTCGTTATTATTTCGGTTCGGCTTTTATTTGTCTTGGATTTTTTCTATTTTTTGCTGTCGATATTTTCGACACCAGCCACCAGCCAAAGGAGCCAACAACGAACGACAGTTGGCCATCAAAACAACGCGGCCGGATATGTTTGTGGATGTTGTTACCAGAGGAGATCGGTGTTTGGTGTCTGGATCGTTTGCCATTTCTCCGAGTCGTACCTAATTTCAGATCGCAGATCGTTTCGTTGATTGGCCCAAAGCCATCGCCTGATGCTCTATTAATTATTTTGCCATCAAATTAAGGCCTGGATCGCGGGAAAGACAGTTAAGACGGGGCTTAAAGTTAACTACCGAGCTGGGGGGAATAAAAAAATAAAGCTGAAAGTCTTGGTTAGAAGGGAAAAGGAGTTTAGGTTTCTTCTAGATTTTTTTATTTTTAATTTATAAAATCACTCTGAGGTGTTTTTAAAGTGTTCTTTGCATAAATTGGAATGTTTTCTTTCTTCTAGAGTTCCTAAGGAAATTTAAAGCCATATACATAATATATTTTAAGTTTTCACTGTTTTTTTTTTTAACATTTTTCACCTGCAAAATATTCTTTATAAAACCAACAAATGTCTACCTAAAACCGCCTAGTCAGGGTTTTGGCATGGAAATAATGCCACAGCACGCCTAGTCACGCCCTCAATTGCCACCCAGCCCCCTTGATAACCCCCTGAATATGTGAATATACATATATATATATGGCAGTGACATTTGTGAACTCTGGGCAAGATTTTGCAATTCGCTTGGCATTTGGTGGCGAAGCTATGTGGCATTAATTGCATCTAAAGATACCGATGCAGCGATACAAAGATACAAAGATACACCTAGGCGGAGGTGGAGGCGAAGGCACGATCGATTACGCAATTTCAATTAGCAGAAATTAAGAAATAATTCTATAGTCTCGTCATCTCAGTGTGTCTATAAGATTACCTAATATATATACATTTGATTCTCTACTTGCAGCAGCGTAAGCTGTCACCGACATGGGCAGTGAGCACTACTGCTTGAGGTGGAACAATTACCAATCCAACCTGTTAGGGGTGTTTAGTCAATTACTACAAGACGGGAGCCTGGTGGACGTCACACTAGTTTGTTCAGAGGGCACATCCATCAGAGCCCATAAGGTGAGTGAAGCTTTTATAAAATATTTTTTATTTATTTATAAGTGAACATCCTGGTTATAATATTTAAAAATATTTAAAACATAGTTTGAAGTGTCATAGGTTTATTTTTATATATTATATTTCCTATAGGAACTTAGGCTTAATTATTTCCCAGACATTTCCCTATATATTAATAGTATTTATACCCAAATTAATAAATTACCTGAGGATGAACCATCTATTTCTTATTTGAAATTATATTCTTAGACTCTACTTAATATTTAAACACTCAAGAACTAGGTTACCTACTCTACTTTCGTTTTAAAACTTAAATAAACTCACTTGACAGCTGCCTGCCTCTCTGGTTAAATCGAGAACGTAACTGTAAAATGCGGAAGCTGGCGATCAAGGTCGAACCCCCCATCCCTGCCTCCTCGGTTATTGTTGCCCGCCTTTTGCCTTGAAATGCCAGGCGCATAAATTAACGCAGTGGCTACTGCGGCGACTGCTGCTGCTGCGGCTGCTGCTGCAACAACGGCAACAAGATCAAATGCAATTTACACATTTGTCAGTAAATTGTCAACTTAACGCGGCAACAACACTCTAAACGAGCCAGAGCAGCGACGCCGGCAGCAAATGTTGCTGCTGCTGCTGCGGCTGCTGCGGCAACGGCAACTGCAACGAACATTGCATTTGCTTGGCAACATGTTGACAAGGTCAGCGTCTAATGGAAATTGACGGCAGCCTAGAGATGGCACTAACATCGATATATATTAAAATAATATTGATAAGAGGAGAAGTTAAATTTGTAGGAAATATCAGGGAACTATGTTTTATATTTATTAAATATATATTATCGAAGTTTTCGATAAACCATAGATATTTTCCATACTTTTCTGTTGAATTATGATTATTTATTGTCTGCTCAAATCTGATAATATATTGTATTGTATCACAAATTGCAAATATTTGCCTTCAATCAGGCTTCGATGTTAAAAGACCATAAATCGATATTTTCGATACTTTTATATTGTAGAGCATCCTATTTTTAAAGCAGTATCAATTAAAAATATTAGTTTGTCTTAACATCAAATCTAATTTATTAATATTAATTTTTAAAATTTTATTAGCTTCTAAATTCGATATGTTCGATATGTTAAGTCGCGTCGATATTTCTTTCCCTCCGATATATGTACACATGTACAATCCCAAATGGAAATTGACAGCAACAATCTCTTCCTCTTCTCGACAAGTGTGAGTGCATAAATCATGCGTTGCCCAGGCAGCAGCAACAACAACCGCAGCAGCAGCAGCAGCAGCGTTGTGCTCACGTCTGTCAATTGAAATTCCTGTTAAATTAAGCGGAAAATATTTAACTGCGTTAACTGTGGCTGCTTCAGTTGCTTAGTGTTGCCAGTTGGCAGTTGCCACAAAACTAGACCTGCCTCTACCGCTGCTGCTGCCTGATAAAGTTATTTTTGTATCTGGCCGAAGCAGAGGAAAACTGGTAAATTGTTCAATTATAAATGTGCATCTCAGACACTCGGAAAACATTTTCATTAGCCGAAGGGGAAGCGGCGATGATCAGAATGAAAATGAGAATGGACATGAAAATTAAGGCAAAGGAGTGCCGAGAAGGAAACTGGAAATGCCAAGGGAAAATTATCTCTGCAAATACTAATTGACACTTCACGTAATAATAGCCAATTTAGAAATTATTGAGAAGCCTGGAGGAGCAGCAAAATACTTGGAACTAATCAGTTAACTGATGGCCCTATAATTATTACAATAAATTATTATTTGTGGTCATTGTTTATTATATAATTAAGCCTACTTTGGTTTATTTGGCAAGCTTAATGAGTTTTTGCAATGAATGAAGATAGAGGTTGCCGAAAAAATACTCGATTAACTCATTTCCAGTTCAATGCTGTGGACATTTCAGTTACCAGATCCTTCGTCGTCCTGTGTTTACTGGCAAATCAACTTCATTAGGCATGGATGGCAGAAGAATGAAGAAAGGCAAACAAACAAACAAACTGATGAGTTCATTTCCTTTTTAGACAGATTCAAAAAAAAAAAAAAAAGAGAGAGACAGAGGCAAAATAGAATAGAAAATAGAAGTGGAATTTTATTTCAAGTAGAGAGCTTCGGAGCGGACAGGACACATGTCCTGATGCCTGGGCAAACTAATTAGCAAATGCACATAGAACTGTCAACGTTTAGAACGGGGAGAACTCAAGCAGGCCGGCCGGCCGACCGGCTCCCAAGGATCCGAAGGATGCGTCGAGTGCCAGGAGCAATAATGGAACGCCAACCCCAAGCCCAACAGAGTCGAACTGCCAATTACTCTTGCATATACTCGGAGAGGTATAGGGATGGTACTAAAAAGATATATCTGTGAAGATATCTATGAAAGAAGTTCGATAATTAAAGGAATATAAAATATGTCCATCGATAACTTGTATATCGAACAATTTCATTAGGTTTATGATGCTTTTAAAACCTCTTTCTTATCTTAATTAAATATATTTTATATTAGTAATACTTTAATTTTTTTTAATTCGTTAAAATTCGATAATTATTTAGATTTTATATCGAAAAAAATGTTATCGTTGTTATTTCGATATTTATACCTCTCATAAGACTCGATAGTTGCCTCTTATTTCTTCTCAAGAATTCATCACTACAGACCACCACATCCTTCGGCCTTTGAATGCCAAAACGAATCCTCCAGCGCCTTGAAAAGCGTCCCCGAAACAAGGACTCGAAAGGACGAACAAAAAATTGTTAAATTGATTAAAAAGCAAAGTGTCGATGAACGAGGCAATGATGACAGCAGGCACTCAGCCAGGAGCCAGCAGGCAGCAGGAGGCAGGCGGCAGGAGGCAGGAGTCAGGATCAGTGGCCAGGACATGCAACCAGGCCAAAGTCAATTCACTGAAAAAGAAGGGGCAGCAAAAAAAAACGGAGAACACAAAAATTCCAGAGGCGTGGCAGGGGGCAGGAGGTGACAACCAAGTGATGGTCCATGCGTCCTGAAATCGAGCCAAGCCAAATATGTTCTCCTGTGCGTGTTGGAGTGCATGCAGCGAGAGGGGCTCATAAAGTTCATAAGATAAATTATAAATATAAATAAAAAAATAGTTTGAAAGAAATCAGAAAGATTTTTAAGATTTTAGATATTTAAAATAATTTTTAAAAACCCTTTTAAGGACTTAAAAGTCCTGTAACTCACCTCTCTCGCCTGCTGCCTGTGCCTGACTGGGCATCATCGTGTGGAAGTGATTTTTTGTACCCACCATTTTGCAGTTTGTAGTTTGCCTTTTTCCTTGGCTCCTGTGTTTTTGCCGTGCTCCAGCAGCCGCAGGCTTTTGTCCCGGGTCCTGGCTCCAGCTCCAGCTCCTGCCCCAGCTCCTGGTTGCCATAGCAGGCCATAGCAGGATGCGGGCGGGAACCGATTCGCAAACGGCGTCGGCACTTTAACTCAATTTGAGGCATTTAACGTATGCTCGGTTGATATTTGATGCGATTTGAGAATCGTTCGCAGCTGCCTGCCATTCCCTCGATTTTTCACTCGTTTAGTGGATTTTTTCCACAGGACAAGGAGCGAAGCAGCCGAAAGGCAAACAAAGTGTAACAAATGTCGTTGCGGACAGGTCAAGAGGGGTAAAGGCAACTCAAAAAAAATATATAGGAGCTATAGGGGTTGGGACAAACGACTTTCGGGCAAATTTCTGTTCAAATATTTGCAGAAGTTCACACACACACCGAAAAAAATCGCATTCTTTTGTTACGTTTTCCCTGTTCTTTGAGGAGATTTTTTTTCGGCCATAGTGTGTGTGTTGTCTTAAGCTGATTTGTTGGTCAGCTAAGAGACTGATTGAGTTGAGCCCGCCCGCCCGCTGCTCCCTGTCAAAGGATTTGCATAAGTGGGGGTTGGTTCAGGGGGGCATTCGATTGGCATAACAGGGTGTTAAACAACATGCCAGACATGCCAGCAATATGCAAAGCCAAACACTTAACAAGAATCCGACAACAACAGCATATTTTTGACAAGACACCAACAGCAACAGCAGCAACAACAGCAACTGCAATTGTAACAACAGCAACATGACGTGACAGCTACAACAACTTGCAGCATATGCCGCAGTTGCAGTTGCATTCACAGTTGCCGTTGCCCCAATAAAACTCTAAAATCAAGTGTCAATAAATTTGATACTTGCTCGTATTAAATATTACTTGTATTGTTGCAGAAAATGGACCTTAAATTTACATACAATTTAAGTGTGAATGGCTTTTAAGGTTCATTTAAAAATCCATTAAGTGTGGCTTTTAAAAATGTTTGCTAATTTATGTGGGAGTTGGAAAATGATTTAAAACAATTGGAATTCTTAATGACAAGCATTTATTAAGGCAGATTTTTATTTGTTATGAATGACAAGAACAGAATTCTACTTTTGATTTAATTAATTAAAGTTTTATTATTTTATCGAACCCATTTTAACTTTAGCTATTATTTTTATAAAGAAATTACCAGCTTTGTTACGTTATTTTCTCTGTGTTTATATTTCTTCTCTTTATTTAGCTAACAATTAATTTTTACTTATATTATTTTATTTAAATATAACTATCCTTTTTCTTAAAGAATTCCAAATACCCCACAAATCGAAACCCCTTGTTAAATGCTAATTTCCTTATGCTAAACCACGCCCCAAGCCGACAAAACGCGGCCCCCAGAAACGAAACAAATTTGTGATAAATTGATTTGCATAATTTTGTAACAAGAGATTATTAATAAAACACAACAAAAAACTAAAGAGAACATTGTAGATCCAGGCAGCTGCCGTTGCCCCACACACAAAATGCCAACTAATTGCGATTTTATGTTAACAACTCGAATCGAACAAATCGCGGAAAACCAAAAGCCGAAAATCTCGGAAAAAATAACACACAAAAAGGCAGAAAAGAGAAACTGAACCAACATTTATCTTTCATCGCTCATAATGTGGAGCAGCAAGGCGTGGGTTGATATTTTCCTTGATTTTTTCCTCTAATTTTTTTTTTTTTTGTGGGTGGTAGGGGGTGGGTGGAGCCAGTGCAATTATCATTTCCATTCCATCCACTCCCCCATGGAACGAACGCTGCGCGGCAATTGCAAATTGTCTTGCGGTTTTCTCTTGGCCAACACGGCGTATGCGTAATGTGTCGAGCGGCGTCGAAGCTATGGCCATTGCGCATACGCCGCGTGGTCACGTACACGACTCGAATGCGCGCGCTAATCCATCGAGACAGGCCAAACTACAATATAATTTGATAATTAACCACATAAAATATGTAATAGCTGCGAATGTGAATGGGAACAGGTGGTGAAGGGGTAAAAAACGAAAAAAAAATACTACTTGGACTGCAATAATAATTTTGAAAAAATACTGGGATAAGAATTGATTGAAATATATTAATTTATGCTTGTCTGAAGCTTAAAATAATTACTCCAAGTTGCATATTTAATCACTTAAAGTTAAACCCTAAGAAAAAGGATCGTCTGCCGCTTTTTTCCGTTTAATCGCTTGCATTAAAACACGATTCGCATTACGTATTCCATAATTATCAATTAGCAATCAATAAAAAAACACAAGTAGGGAGGAAAACGAACAACTAAGACAATGGCCAGCAGCAGCAGCAACAGCAACAAAAATTGCATATCAAAGGCATAGAACCAGCAGCAACAGTAACTCGTATTTTGCTTTTTGCCAACGGCAATATCTCTCTCGTTTTTGGCCTGGGAAAAATCTGAACAGCAAAACTGTTAATTTAAATTGGAAAATTATACAAAAATATTCAAAACGCTTGTTGTTGCTGCGCCCCCTCCGACGACATGGAGATTTTACATTCGAATCTGCCTGTTAATCTGAGCCGCTCTCAAACGTCACGTTTTCACGCGGCCAACTATGCAGCAACACGGCAGCAACATCAGTTGCTCTCAGGCAGCTGCTAATGTTGTTGCTGCAGTTGCTGCTGCGACTGCAGTTTCTGCTGCTGCTGCTGCTGCCTCAGTCCACGTCAGTGCAATCAACAAAAGCAATTCACGCATTCAATTAAATGCCTTCAAATGTGACTTGCCGACATTTCTTTATGTTGCTCGGCGGCTGCTGGCAATGCCGGGGCATGCATTAAAATCGTATAAAATTGTCATGTTAATAACCAATAATTGTTAATTTACAACTCACACACGGACATGGATAAATACAAGCTGCGAGATGCCGGGCCAAAAAAAAAACAGAAAACAAAAAACCAGTACAAAGCCATAAAGAAATCGAACTCGTAAATACACTGACCAGCTCAAAAAATCAGGTTTAAATGTTAATTTAAAAATATAAACTATCAATTATTTATCTAAATTTAAATTAGCAATCACTAGATTTACTTAGCTCTAATATTAATCTCTGGAGTTATCGACACCTATCGATTGTTAGAGCATACAGCAAGTGTGACCAGCCTTGCTTGTGCATGTGTGTGACATGTGCAGTTGCACGGACTGTGGTTGGTTGCCTTTTGGTTTCGTTTTTTGAGTTATTTGCTTGTTGCCTCGTTTTGGCATTTTCAGCATGTCCATTAACATTTTTGCCACATTTTCGGCTTCATTTATTTCCTATTTATTTTTTTTGTGCGCTTGGGAATGCGATTGTTGGCCGCAAAATATTTGAATAATGTTGATAAGACAGAAAATGGTCAGCGAAAAGGCTCTTAAGGAAAATGTAACAAAGAGACACATATTTGGAAAATACCATAAAAGTAATTAGAGTGACCAGCTTTCTTTTTAATGCAAAGCTCTTTCCCTTTCCCGATTAATCAGGTTTCTATTTTAATTACACACTTTTGTTGGAAAACTGCCGCCACTACAAATCTTTAAATAGCAAAGAAAAAAACGCAAAAAACAATGCAAGCTAAAGACAGCAAACAAATTCAAATAAAACGCGAAAAAAAGAGTACAATTTTTTTATATTTTTTTTTCTATAATTAAAATTAACAACTTTTCTTGTCACGACTCTCGAAGCCAACTTGTTGCCTGCTGCTGCCTGCTGCCTGCTATAATTATGCGCATTTTCAACAGATTTATATCTGGCTATCCCCCCATAAACCCCTCTCTCCTTCTGGCCGGCCGAGAGCTGGAAACGCATACGGCGAAAAAAAAAAGAAAAAGATAGCGTATCTCATTAGAATTGCCAGCTGTGTATGGGCTTTATAGATAGATATAGAAACCCAACTCTGTATAGTATATAATTAGTAATTGTTGCACAAGCCGCCAGCCGCCAGCCAGCCAGCCCTCCCCTGCCCCTTGGCCATCCCCTTCTGGCCATTATTCTAACATTTATACAGAAAGAGAAAGAGAGATGACAGAAACGCAGGCCAGCTAAATTAAAACCCAGTTTGAAGGTCAACAGCGACACGAGCTGCGTGGCCCGGCAACAACAGCAATATCAGCAGCAGCAGCAGCAACACTCAAAGAAAATTTTACTAAGTATACTCAGAAATAATTAAAAAATGTTATTGCAACTAATGCCCTTTCTAATGAAAGTTTCCTCAAGAAATCCTTAAATTTTGAAGCATTTTCTGTACTGTATTATATGCACCTTTTCCGGACAAGGCAACCCCTAATCTTAATGCTTCTCAAACATTATCTAGAGCAGTTTTTTCGCTATTTTTCTCAGTGTATTGGCCAGGCATTAAAACTATGCACAAATGCCTCCACTGGCTATCTGACGTCAGCAACAGGAACTGAATCTGAAACTGAAACTGAAAATAATCGCGTTGCGCATGCGTTGGCGCTGATTCGAATTCTCTTTCCCTTTTTCTCACCCTCCGCCTCTGCCGCTTGACTCGAATTTTTTGCTCATTGAATTTGTTTCGTTTTTTATGGGTGTTGGTGTTGCATAAAATAAGATTAATCACTGCCAAAAAAAATAGAAGGAAAGAGCGGCCAAATGTGTCCCATTAATCAGCAAATTTTGTAGGAAACGCAAGTCGAACAAATCAAAAAGGAGAGGCTGGAAAAAAAGATGGCTTAGATGAAAGGAACTGCCTTGTGATGGGAATATGGATGGAGAAGTGTTGAAATATTAATAATAATTACAAAAGGAGTGGAAAAGAGGGAATTTAAAGTGAATATCAAGCTTATTATTAATATAGTCATCTCTTATTGCTTATATTTTAAGCGAAACTTACGTTAGAGTCATTTACAAACACTTTAAATTGTAAA
>VNJO01000947.1:0-13117 GCA_008042535.1 Drosophila tani | reverse complement strand
AGAAACTCGACTCCACTTTGGCATTTGGGGCTGACATTCTGGGTCCACACTCGTCGACAAACTACGAGTAAGTGTGGCCCGAAAGGTAAACAAACATCTTTGTGTTTCGGGTTGCGTGTGTCCTGGAAATGGCGACTGGGGCCTGATTATTGGAGATGGACGATACGAAAGGCTTGGGAAAAAAAGAGGTGAAAGGCACGCACAAAATGTTCCCCAATTGATTTTTTTTATCTATCTATCACTAGCCCTTCATGTTATGTGTTCAAAAGGGCCACACAAATTTTTACTAAATATATAAACATGTAGACTTTTTTATGGAAAATTAAGTGAATAACATTTTGTTATTCCCCTTTAAGCTACGTACTCAGATACGCGAAAGATGTTCCTAAGCATTGAGTCAAAACGAGAGGTATCGCTTTATCGCACTGCTTAGGAACACTTTTCGCGTGTCTGAGTACGTAGCTTTAAGAAATTAACCATAAATAATTAAAATCTAAACTAATCTCATCCTACATATCTTTAGATTTAAAAAAAAAACAGTTTTTTTAAGCCAAGTAATTTTTTTTTAACCATTTGAAAAAATTCAGAAAATAAAAAAAAAATTCTTCATTCACTAAAAAATCATATATTTTGGGTAAACGGTCCAAGTTTTAATTCATATTTTGCAGTCAAATAATAAACAATAGATATGTATGAATGTATGTACAAAATTTGAATGCAAATGTGTGTAAGTATATCTTCTTTTTACTGACGCTTGCTATCTCGCTTTTACTCATGGGCATTGCAAAGGAGAACTTAAGAATCAGCGATGACAGCATTTTGGCGGGAATTAGCTTTTTCTAGTGGGAAAGTTTAAGAAAACTAAAACTAATCCTCCTTCAACAAGCAAAATAATCACTGCTTTTTGATATTTCATGAAGTTACAATATATATTGTATATAATAAATATATTAAAATAAAATCATAATTTTATAACAATTTGTTATATACAAATATGAAATGTTTTTTTGTAGCCTAAAATCTACACCTAATATTATTTTCCGATATAATTTTAATTTTTTTTTTTAACTTTTCCCTTAGAATAAGCTTTTTATTTCAACTTTGTGTGTCCGGCCTCTTCCGCCCGCTGCTCCTCCAGTTGGCTGCTGTTGGCTATATGTTGGCTGTATCTCTCCGCATTTTAGTCGTACACCACCTGCGACTTGTCGCCCTGCACATTTACATCGTTGGGCACATCCACAGCGGCCGCTGCGGTTTCTTGGAAGTTTTTAGTGGCCGGGCGTGCACTTCCAGTTTCTGCCGTGGATGAAGTGCGCCAAAAGAAATAGTAGCACCGCCACCACCTCGAATTGGAAGATAAAACATTTGCCGTCGGCAAACCACTTGCCACTTGCGTTCTGGTTAAAAAAAACCGCCATAGCATTGGTGAAACGAATTTTACTGTTTTTGTATGTTTTTGTGTTTGTATGTTTTTATAACTAAATAATAAGTTTTAGTGGGGGACTTCCGAAATTTTTAAATTTGATGATGATTTCGGTCCGATAGTCGATAGTCCTTTAAAATGAGCTTACTTATCGAACTGGAACTGGATCCACCAAAGCATATAAAAGGCAGATCCCTTGCGGGAATAAATTAGTTCTCAATGAACCGAGCTGCAGGCAAGAGCTCGGTTCCCTAATTATTTTAAGGAGATCCTGTTTTACTTTTGGTTTTTTGGTTTTCTGGAGATGACTTTCCTTCGACGTCAACCGTTATCAGAGAAATCTTGAAGGGAACTCACTGCCACTTTATACAATTTTTATTTTGCCAAAAGAGGTTACAATTTATGGCTCGTTGTTTGGCGGCGTATTGTCTTCCTCTGTCGCATATAAAATTTTCAAAATCTCTTTAGAAGAGGGATTTAGGCAGTGGTCCTCCACTAAGCGGCACTTATTTAAATAAAATTATAAAAATTGTTCTTTTTCTCCAGTTCTGTCCTGCAACTCTTGTATCTGGTTGTGTTGGGCGTGTCCCATAGCTGCTTGGGTATTACTCTGATGTGATGGTCGATAGCACATATCGGGTATATCTTCGTAACCGTGCCGTGGTCTACAGAGCTGCAGCGTGTTCTCTTGGTGGCAGTGGCTGTCCTTGCAGAGGTCACCATCACCGAGTGCGTGCTCCCACAGCGGTAGGTGCTGGCCATGCCATCGCCAGTACCAAAGGGTGGCCACGACTTCACGAGAGATTCGGGACCGAAGCACATCGGGGCGACGTCCCGGCCCTCACCAACATTAGCATAGAAGACTTTGAGCAGTGTGAACACTTATGTGGTCGCTCTTCCATGTGAGTTAGGATGTGTACCTGAAGATGGCTTTTCGTAGAAAACGACTTTGAGCACTGGGAACACTTATGTGGTCGCTCTCCCGTGTGAGTTAGGATGTGGGTCTGAAGATGACTTTTCCTTAAAAATGACTTCGGGCAGTGGGAACACCTATGCGTTCGCTCTCCCTTGTGAGTTATTATGTGCCTTGGAGCAACTGTGAACTGCTGTTGGTTTTGTTGTATGTTGACTTTTGGGTCAGATTAGCGTCCACTATCGTTAACCCTTGGGGTTCGCCGAACTCGCTGCCATCCACAAATCTCAGCCAGCACATCATTTAAGCAGATGGGCTTCTTATTGTTGGTCTCAAAGAAGCGTCTGAACCAGCATGCAAATTCCAAATTATCGTTAAGTCTGCCCTTTGCAAGCCCGATCATTGGTATCTGTGAGGTAATCTTGACCTGGTCAAAGGCGTTCTGTACCAGCCGGAAGCTTGCCAGGTACTCGTATTCCTGGTTGACGAGGAACTTTACCTTGAACATGTTTATAATTCCAGGGTATAACTTATCCATTAGACAACAATAAGCGGCGCTAGTACAGAGGTTTTCGATACTGTGTATATGGCTGTCCAGCTCCTTGTTTATCCAATCCCCCATATCGAAATACGACCATATACCCTGATGGTGTTTGGTAAAGCATACGTTTTTGGCCCGGACATGATCATAATTGTTCATCCTTTTTGCGATGGAAACACTCGCTTCCGCCTTCGACCAGGCTGCTGCTCGTACAGTCAGACATGTCGGAGAACTTTGAGGGAACTCAGAAAGAAAGCGACAAGAAATTATTAGTACAAAATGTAGCTTGGTATTTACTACATCTTTTGTGGCAACCAACCAAGTGGCACGTCAAAAAGAAAAAAAATTAAAAATAGTTTTCTTCAATTTTTTGAAATGGCTCCATACAGGGAACACTTACTGAAGTGAGCCATTTGCCAAGTGAGGACCCGCAAGGTGGTCAGGGATCCAAAGACTCCTTTTTATTTTAATTATTTTTAAAATTTTTTTTTAAATATTTAAAAATACTTTTTTTGTGTTAAATTTGGTCTTAAAATTAAGCTACATTATCCCTTTGTAAAACGCAATTTTTATTATTTGACTATTCCTTCAAATTCGCCGAGTTTCGCATTTCTTTACATGCTGCCGAGAAGCACTTCCGTTTTTTGTGTGTTCGCGAGGTCATGTTTTTTGGCAATTAAAAAAAATCCTGAAATCCATCGAGGCTACTTTTTGCTTCAAGAGTAGAGCTATTATGTGTACGTAAAATAAAAAAAATAAAAAAACTCCGTCCCCTAAAATCGCGCCTAAAGAAGTTTCACTTCACAAAGTCTCTGCTGCGGGCATAGTGGCCGGCCGTCCACTTCCAGTTTCTGCCGTGGATGAGGTGTGCGGATGCTGAGGATGTGTCGCGCCAAAAGAAATAGTAGCACCGCCACCACCTCGAATTGGAAAATAAAACATTTGCCGTCGGCAAAACACTTGCCACTGGTGTTCTAGTTGAAAAAACCGCCATAGCATTGTGAAACGAATTTAGCTGTTTTTGTATCCGCAGCAGCTTAGGAATCGATGTTTTGAAAAAAAAAACATAATTTATAACTAAATATTTCGAAATTTTTAAATTGGATGACGATTTTGGAAGGTCCGATAGCCGATAGCTTTAAAAGGTGCTTGCTTATCGAACTTTAACTGGAACTGGAACTTGAACTGGATCCACCAAAGCATATAAAAGGCGGATCCCCTGCGGCAAGAAATCAGTTCTCAGTGGACCGAGCTGCAGTCAAGAACTCGTTCCCCTAATTATTTTAAAAAGATCTTGTTTTACTCTTGGTTTTATGATTATCTTGAGATGACTTTCTTGCGACTTCAATCGTTATCAGAAAAATCTTGCAGGGAACTCATTGCCACTTTATACAATTTTTATTTTGCCAAAAGAGGTTACAATTTATGGCTCGTTGTTTGGCGGCGTAAAGTCTGTCGCACATAAAATTTTCAAAGAGAAGAGGGATGCTCATTGTTTTAATCAGAATTTAGGCAGTGGTCCTCCACTAAGCGGCACTTATTTAAATAACCTGCAACTCTTGCATCCGCTCTGGCATCATAGTCCCGGCCCTCACCGATATTGGCATCAAAGAATTTTCTAAAATATTTTAGAAACTCAGAATTCTCCTGAAAGCAACCTTTGATCAGCTTCTCAACTGGAATAATATGGGTCACAGACATCTACGAAGCTCGATGACCCATGTTAATAGCTCATTGCACGAGTTATTATCCATCGTATTATTTCTATAACATTTACTGCTTTCTAAAAAATTTTAGAAACTCAAAATTCTCCTCCTCCTCTCCTCGAAGTTATTTTACCCATGCCAATAGCTCATGGCGCGAGCTATTATCATCGTCATCAGAGAAATCTTGAAGGGAACTCATTTCCACCGCCTTTATAATTTTTTTGTTGTTAAAAAAATGACGGATATAAATCGTGTCTTGTTTAACAAAAGTGTAGTAATAAAAATTTTAAGTTCTAACTAATAATTTTGTGTCAGCGCCTGAACCAGCATGCAAATTCCAAATTATCGTTAAGCCTGCCCTTTGCAAGCCCGATCATTGGTCAAAGGCGTTCTGTACCAGGCGGAAGTTTGCCAGGTACTCGTACTCCTGGTTGGCGAGGAACTTCACTTTGAACATGTTTATAATGTCAGGGTAAAACTTATCCAAAAGACAACAATAAGCGGCGCCAGTACAGAGGTTTTCGATACTGTGTATATGGCTGTTCAGCTCCTTGTTTATCCAATCCCCCATATCGAAATACGACCATATACCCTGGTGGTGTCTGGTAAAGAACACGTTTTTGGCCCGGACATGATTATAATTGTTCATCTAAAGGAAGGATTAGCTGAGACTTTATTGGTTTCTAATTTAACTAAGTTTAGCCGCACTAGAGTGAATCAAAATAAAACAAAACTCGAACTCTTACCTTTAGAAATAAAAATAATACTGATCAATAATACCACAAAAATCCGAAAGAAATTATTTTAAAAAGTATACAACATGTTTTTGAAGAGATCCTGTGTACAGCTCACGAACTGAATATAGAATGAATATGAATCGAGTCGTCAGCTGGCTCGAGTTCAGAGTTTCTGTTGCTAAAAATTATGGCAAGCCTTAGCCAAAACCAATATATTCTGTGAGACCGTTTTGTCTAATGAGACATTAATATACTTTTTAGATACAATTGTATGCATTAGAGGCGGTATTTTCTTTCGAACTCATTTTTGGTCTGGTATTTTTCGGGGGACGATCGCGGGAGGATCGCGCGAGGATCGCGGGATGATCACGGGAGGATCGCGTGACCAATCGGTGTTTGTGCTAGAATGTGTCAAAATAATAGTTTTTCCATATGGCGCAGTTAAATAGCCACGAGTATTTATAATTATTCGGTGAATTTTCTTCACGAGAAGTTTTTTTAACAAGCATCTTAATACATTAACTACATTCTTTCTATTCGGTTTATACCGATCTACTGAAAAGATTTGACCAAGGCAATAATTGAGCCCGATGTCTGAAGAATCTGAAATGACAATAAGTAGTTGTTTTTATTTGCTTTATAATTTAGATATCTTAACTAACCGATGCAAATGTACCCAGCGACGGCGAGAAGAAGGGCACTGCCATAGTCATGGCCCGCTGAGATCGCAGAATCAGGAGCAGGACAAGACGCCTTTGATGGGGTGAAAGTAGTTGCCAGGGACAGGAACCCGTGACTTTGGAAACCTCCACGCTCTATGAAATGTTATATGTAATGGAAAAACTGGTATTAGTCTTGAAAATCACTGTAAATGTAAAATGTAATTTTAAATGTAGATAAAAGCAGTTTTTAATTCTTAAAAGACAAAATTCGCGAGCAGAACTTACGCTTTCGGCCACCAAAGTTCCGCCGTAGCAATAAACCAGAAGTTGGCTCAGAGCAGCAATCGTATAGGCCACGTAGAGAAGAGCTCCAAGGCCGTTGGTACCGACGGTTAGTAGATTTACCATGCTAAAGCCAATAACCATTCCGGCGGACACAAAGTGGGCCAGAGTAATAATGGTGTAGCGCTCCCGAAAAAACCTCGTCAGCTCTATGATGGCGTTATGTTTGATGATTACCGCCCGCAGTTGCGCCTCCAAATTGTAAAGCTGCTCCGGCGATAGCTGCAAGTGATCTTTAGCAAAGTATTTATAAAAATATATCAAAATTAATCAATCAAATTAAATTATAAAATGTAAACCTTTGTAGGGCTTGAAAATGGCCAGTATCTCGGCTTGCAGAACCTCGAAAAGCGCTGATATGTGGGCACAGAACTCAAAGTAGAAGCCGTCACAGCCGCCAAACATGAAGATGGTCACATATCCGGTGTAGGCAATGAAAATGTACGTCAGCGGAAAAAAGGGGGATTTCAGGAGAACCGTCGGCATTCTGTGGAAATATGTTTAACAAATTTTTTACCTCTGCATTGCACTTCTTGAAATTCGTACTTTTCTTCTTAAAAGTAGGTAAAAAAAAATACAAGAAACGAGATGAAGAATTCTCATTTTGAGTACGGTTTTATGAGAATGAGTTTTCCTGATTTAAGAAGAAGTCTACGTTTTTAATAACTTTTTTTTTTAGTTAGGAAACACAGACCTAATTCTACATTTCTTCTGTAACTTAATATGTTAAATTTAATATGTGAAGTTTAATTGTTTAAAAATTAATATACAAATTCTATTAGACATTTCTTTTCATACGTTATTAAAACACAATTATTACGGCTTGACTCGGACCTTGAGCCACCGGTTTGTCAAGCTCTCCAGTCTAGCACTCTACCAAATGCTCCACTCAGGCAAATCGAAGAAGGACGTCGAAAAGATAAATATGTACCTAATAAACTACGTGTGGTAGTGGCCAAATCTTAAAACAACTTTCCAGAGTAGCAACAGAGCTCTTGACTTCCCCTAAGGTCCCTCTTTTAAAAGCTCAAAATTGAGAGTAACTTTGAGACTTCATGATCGCGAACAATTGTTCGATATAAAGTGAGAAGAAATGTTCTTGGCAAAAATCGTTCTCAATTTTTCTGGGTGTATAACTGCCACTCACGTCATATTGAATGGTGTAAACCAATGGATCTCATCGCCACGTTGCTGCAGATAAAGGACAATTGCGATCAGGATGGGCTTCAGGTTGTAGGTGGTGCAGGTGAAGAAGCCGGTGGACAGGGGCCAGAAGTTAATTCGCGCCGCCATGACCGAGTGCCTCAGCCGGATCTGGCGCTGGTTGGGCCTCTCCAGCCGGACCTCGAAGAGGAGCTGCCGCAGCCGAGTCCACATGTCGCAGAGGTCCCGCCTGTAGCGCAGCATGAGGAACATCTTGAGGAGGGTGACGGCCGAGGTGCCCGCCGGACAGAGCGTCTCCAGGGCCAGGGTGATCTGCTGTTGATCCAAAAATTGGAGCCCGGCATGCATCTCAGTGAGCACGCCGATGGTCAGGATACCGAAATTTACCAGAGCCCTCAGGGGCAGCTTATCGTCGCGCCTTCCTGGCCAATAGCCCATGAGGTTTAGGCTAAGAAAAGGCACCGCAAAAAAATACACAGCCAGCGGTTGATCGCGCTTCAAGAACCGGAACCACTGCACCATGGTTGGAATATGTTTCTAATGGCCATGTCCTGGCCAAAAGCTCTCTTATAAAGGCGGCTGCCTACGCCTCAACCACTTCACTGAAGAAAAACAAATACTTTTTCTTTATTTTCTTTATTTTCTATAATAAAAAGCGGTTTAATGTTTAAAAGTAAGTTAAAGCCGTCTGTTAAGTCAAGTTCTTTTGATTTTCAATGTCCAAATTGCAGTCTTTAAGTTTATTTATTTGTATTATATTTATATATATTATTTTGTATTTATTTCATATATTTATTTATCTATTACTTTCCAGTGTAATCCCCCCAGCTCTAGTTAATTTAATTGACTTGTTATGCAGTTATTGCCAAAGTCATTTGGCCAAAGTTCGGCCAGAAAGTTTTCGATAATTGCCAATCCTGGGAACTCGTGGCTCTCGTGCGTTATTTATGGGAATTAGAATTGGAAATGGTAATAGAAATCGAAGACGGCGACGACAGGCACAAGTATGTTAGTCGGGGAACGAGTCACAATCAGAGCTAATGCATCAATTAGCGCTAGCCGCTAATTTCAGTAATCAAAATACAAACAAATCAAGATTAAGACACTCGGACGTCGGACTCGACGAATTCGCGCGTTTTTAACTAATCTCGTGGCCCATTCACGCACAGCATGAAGTTCCAGGAGCGGATCCGGATTCCGGAAGATTTTTTGGCACATGTGCCCCGCACTGATAAGGAGTGATAAGGGAATACAAAAGTATAAATAAACAATGCAAAATGTAAATTTCTCACACATTCACACAGCACAGATATATGTACATAATTGTCTGGCTGCAGGGATGGGCACTAAGAAGGAATGTCGGAGCCAGGTAACAGAAAAATGTACAACCAGAAAAGCAGAACGAAAAAGGAACGGCAGGCAGGAGCCGATAGAGCCTCTATGTGCCCACCTCTGTTTTAATGTAATATTATCTGCATTTATAAAAAACTACACTTTTAATTTTAAAATATTTAATATCATAATTGCACTTATCATTATTATATAATTAAAGGCCTAAGAAAATAATTGTTTTTTTCCTTGATATATATTTTTTTCAAACAAATAATCTCCATCTCTTTGACTCTTATAAAATTAATATAAAGATGCTATACTGGACATCTTTGTATAAGGGAATTAATATTTATCATAATGCCTCTTGTCTAAAATATGTTTACCCTTAAGAAATAAATAAGTCATTGATTATCCTAGAGGATGCGATAAATAAATATTTATCATAATGGCTATTATCTACAATATGTTTACTCTAAATAAATAAATAAGTCATAAGACGTCATAAGAAGTCGTTAATGTAGAAATGATTTTAAAATGTGGCTTCATCCGTACGCTTTTCTCAAATTTCTCTCATTATTTCTCTGCTGCCTTATCTCAGCTCGTCTTCTTATTTATGTAAAGCAAATAAAATGGTGTTTATCACGAAGTAAGTCATATTCGCGACTTTGCTTGGCTGTAATCCGGGTCGAAACCAGAAATGGATGACCCTGATGCGTCACATTGATAAGCGTTAATTACACATAATGAGATCGCTTATCAAAACACAAATATAGTAACAAGCTGATTGGATATCACGTGATTTTAAAAGTCGAAAGAAAATAAAAATTTAGAGAAGAAAATATAAAAATAACTTGTGAAAGTTTTCTTTTCAGATATGTTCCTTTTAGGGCCTAGACCTTGGCACTGATGTGGTCCAAGTCCACTCAAATACCTTAGTTAGCCCCCGGAATTCGCACCTGTACAACCCCCGATGCCCGTCAGGCTGGAGTCATAAATCATGTGTGTCCGAAGTATTGAAGTTTTGTCAACGCCTCTCAGACGAGTCCAAGTCGGTTTTTCTATAAATACTATATACATATATACGTGTGTACACACTTTAGACTTAGTATATATTTGCAGGCACACTTAGATTAGCAGCGCACGTTCCTCGGCCGGGTGACGTCAGCGATCGCACGCAGCATACCTGGCGGCTCACGGGTTTGGATTTTATTTTTATTTTAGTATTTGATCGGGCTTGAATAGAAAGAGCCGCGACGCCATCGAAGGTCGATAATGAGAGCCGATAAGGTTTACGCCTTTAGTTCAGTCTACGCTTGCGGCAGGTTCTCCACACAAAAATGACTCAGAAAATCCTACAAGCTGACTTAGTTGTTTATATTAACGAATATGCAGGAATAATTAAAGGAATTCTTTAAATTCAAGAACAGAAAACATCGTTATTCAAGTCATTGTAAAAGAACCCAAATAAAAGTTATTATATTTTCAGTATTTGCAATGATTTATATAAGGTGTTTTTTTTATTAAGTAATAATAAAAAATATATGTATAAATAACATACAAACAAATTATTTAATTTCAAGGACAGAAAACATCTTTATTCAAATCATTGTAAAGGAACTCAAATAAAAGTTAATATATTTTAAATATTTGCAATTAAATAATAATAATAAAAATATAAATAATATAAAAATTAATCATTTAAATTCAAGGACAGAAACATCGTTATTTAAATCATTGTAAAGAAATATAATTAAAAATCTTTCAAATTTTCAACGTAAGTTTGTATAAAAATAATACTCGAAAAAACACACTTAAAACTAAAGAGTATAGAAACTATACTATTAAGAAAAGACTGGATATTATTAGGTATTAAATTTGTTGGGTAGGCACACTACTTTATAATGTACTTACTTATGATTAAATCAAACTCGTACCTAGTGATGCAGATCCAGAATATGTTATTGCAATGGTTGGGAAATAGCTTCATATCTTTAAAAGTTATTGTCTCCTTGAATCCCTATGGGTACCTGGTACCTGGTATCAAAAATACCGCCACTTACCGAAAAATACAAGGGCATTAAAATTGATATAAACCACTGGGACGATGATGATAATAATAATGATGGCTAAATTGCTTGATTCGCGGGATTGGGATAGATTTGATGGGCATAATTGCATCGGCAGTGCCCCGAGTGCCGCGTACCGAGTACCGCGAATGGCTTGCAAATTGAATCAACGCCAATTGTTCAACCGTCAGCAGTTTGCCCCTTTTTCTATAATACCTTTAGCCCCAGTCCCATGCATTTGGTTTGAGATTATTTTTGTTTTTTGTGGGTCTTGTTTTTTGTTGTTTTTTCTATAATTTTTTTTTGCCACTAAATCGCAGCCCAGCCTCCTAGCAACAGAGCAATTGCTTTCCGTCCTCCAAACACACACCCTCCACATAGAAAGCACACACGCACACCCACCGCACAACACGCAACTTGAGTACAGTGAAAGCTCTTAAATAAAAGCACAAACAGCTTATATAATTTTATAAAAAAAATAGGAACAAGCTTAAAATAAAAATAATAAATATAATAATTAAATCCAGGACTCGAACCTTGTACTTCCAATCACAAATGGAAAGCGGTCCGCCTCGGCCACTGGATTTGGTTAGAAAACCAAGGCCAAAGCTGCATTAAGATTACTATCAAAAATAGGGAAATTGCCAATTTTCGGAGCTTTTAGTGGGTCGGTCAAAAAAACCCTTTCTTAGCGGGAATCTTTGACCTGTCTCCTTTGTAAAAAAAATATATTTGTCGCGGCCATAGAAATACCTGATACTTTTTATATTGCAAAATATTTCCCACTCTCGAGTGCTTAGAATTATCAAATATTAACTTAAGACAAAGCTTAAAGATTATATATTTAATACTTATATTAATATACTTTTCTAAACATTAAATAAGAGGTTTCTCATTCGCAGAGATCACTGTACCTTGCAATGGATGGCCTGACATTGTTTTTGAAGAGGCAGGCAGCCTTAATTTGGAAAGGGGATAATCTGTGTAAGGGGTAACCCCAGTATCCAGTATCCAGTATCCAGAACACACACAGTCTCCACACGATCACGCTGTTGCATGACAAGCCCAGCAAAAACAAAAACAAAAGCAAAAAGCAAAAATAATAATAACAACAGGCATATATAGTGCACATGACTATTAGATAAGTTTATTATAAATAAGCATGCGGGCCACAGTCAGAACCCGAATGCGAAAGCCATAAAGAAGTTAAGCAATTCCAGACAGTTTAGAGCATAAATTGCTTAATAGAGTTTATACCCCACAATTGGGGGCATAAAGAGTGTCGCATTTTATAATTTGGTTTTTCTTTTTTTTTTCCATTTCCTAAATACCAAAAAAAGCCAGGCAGACTTTCCAGAAAGGTGGCAAAAAGGCGGCAAAGTTCAGGGTCGCAACCCTAACACTCTAATTATTGCGATATTATTATGATCTTTGGAAAACCTATAGAAAATATCAAAGAACTTTTAATAGAAGAATAGCAATTGTTTTTACAAATTAAGGCCCCTGGATTTGATCTACTTTTTAGGGGTCAAAAAGTCCATAATCAGTTAAGTTTTAGGTGGCCTCCAATCTTTGGCTGGCTGGCTGGCTGGCTGGCTGGCATTCGGCTATCGACGCATTACGCAATTTTATGGTGGTCCACAAGTGGCCAGGCCCCAAACGGGGTGAAATAAATGGCACAAGTAACAAAATCCACGCGATAGAGCCGCGATAGTCATCAGTCATCGAAAAATGGCGCCAAACAAGGAAAGAGAGTTACCCACCAGCGAGTTTTATTTTTTAACCCGTTAAAATATCGAAGAAATTGTTACCACATTTTATAGTAATTTAATTTCAATAGGAATTGTTTCAATATTCCATATAAATTATATATTTAATTGAATTTTAATTGGCTATAAATCAATTTTAGCTTTATCTCGAATATTTTCGGAGGTCCAAAGTCCAAGTCATAGAGCGATAGTTATCTCGAACATATTTAATCCATGACTATAATTTTAATCAGTCGGTCCAGCAGATAACGTCAATCATCTATATACAAAAATTTGTTACTTTTACATTTTAATTAATTCATTTTCAATTAAGATTACATTAATATCTGAAAATACTTAATAAACGGATGTACCAAGGATCAGATAATTATCGTCACAAACCTTCCAATTTTTTTTTTTGTAGATAGAAAAGACAACAGAAACTTCCATCTAACACTTGTTAAAATTCATTATTAACTAAAA